>JAHPZR010019518.1:0-15885 GCA_019787425.1 Platygyra sinensis
CAAAAGGAAAAATAAAAGAATCTATTTCATTTCATTTTGTTTCGTACCGAAGAATAAACAGCGCTGGAAATTCTAAACAGCTTTTATCTACAAGATTGTACACTGGGGTTCTACAGAGTTCGTACACTTATGACCTGTAAAAATTCCATGACTTTCCATGACTTTTTCCATGACTTTTTGAAATATTCCATGACCTAAGTTAAGCTATTTCCCTCCGGCAGTAGTGTCAAAACAATCATTTATTCAGCTGAAATTACATTTGATTTTTGGACTTGCCAGTTAATTTTTCAACTTTGGATCTTAATGCCTTTCATTCATAGAAAACATACTGATTTTCCATGACTTTCCATGACCTACACCTAAATTTCAGGACTTTCCAGGCCTGGAAAATGAAATTGTAAAATTCCATGACTTTCCAGGTTTTCCATGACCTGTACGAACCCTGTTCTATCCATGTACTTCGAAGTTAGAGTCATATTGTACAGAACATACAACATCACATGAAAGTACTGCTAATCAGTTTTCATTTGAATGATCACACAATACAGTTTCATCCAGGGCCACAAACTTCAAACAATACTTAGGTAATAGATCACAAGTTTCTATGGTTTATAGGCTGATGAGGGATGTTGGTAGAAAACGAGAAGAATTCGTAAATCACGAGCCGCAGGCGAATGATTTACGAATTCTTCTCTTCTCTAATAATTATGAAGAAGCGCAATTTTTTCATGGGTTTACCAGCACAATAAACCATAACTGATTGACCAATCAGAGCGCACGCATTGATTTGGTTTTTTTTATAAAACTGAAAGAAGTTATGAATCTGGACATTAAAGGAAAGTTCAACACTCTTAAGTTCTTGATCTAAACAAATGATCGAAAATAAACGTAAATCGTGCAGTTGTAGAGATTGTAAAAAGATATTAAAAAAACACGCAGACTTTGAGAGGAAGAATATTATTAGATGAAAAGAAACAGACAAAGAATAATAATAATGATGACGACAAAGACCACAATAATTATGGTGACGACGACAACGGTGGTAGTGATGATGATGATGAAGATGCAGATGATGATGATGATGATGATGATGATGATAATAATAAATATTATAATAATTGTGAGGGTAGCAAAGGAAATGAAAAAAATACCTTCCAGGGATCTAACTTGGCCTGCCTCTCTTCCTCTTGTTTCATTCGTTGTTGCATGTCAGTCATAAAATCACCTGCAAGCAGAAGGACATGCGGCATTAAACAGGAATTACAGTGTTAAAAGAGGAAGCCACATAAGTCAGAAATTTAAGAAAAATTAAGATTAAAACAGCTGACTGTACTTATGTACAAATTTCATAATAATCTCTCCCCATTGTATACATTGTACACATAATCTTACAAACTCTGAATCAAATTACTATATTCCTATACCGAGAACCGAATATGCCAAAGGTAGCCTACATTACAGGGGTTCCGTTCTGTGGAACAGAGTCCCCTTAGACATCAGACACCTACCTAGTCTGAACGATTTCAAAACTGCTTTCCATGGGAAAGATTACAATGAATTCACATAACCTTTTTCGCATAAATTATTTTCTTAAGAGACCCACTTATGGATTTTACTCTGTCTAATGCCAGACGATTTTACTCGTCAAAGAGAGACCCCTTAGGCAGTAAGGGGTTAAAAAACTATCTCCTTTAACCCTTTCCTGCCCGAGACCCACTTATAGATTTTACTTTGTCTAATGCCAGACGATTTTACTCGTCAAAGGTAACCCCTTGGGCAGTAAGGGGTTAAATTAACTTAGTTGCAATTAAATTTTAAATTGTAGTTAATATAGCTTTAATCAAGACTTTAACGAAGAGCATTTTTATGATAAAATTTCTTGAATTAATAAAGATGATGATGAGTCCTGGGTGGTTTTCATGCCATTCCCCTGTCCAGGTCAAACTGGAATTTGGAAATGCTGCTTTTTTTTCAGGAGGGAGAAAAACTGTAGCACCCGGAACAAATCTCTTGGAGGTCAAGTAAGGCAAGACGAAGACCAACCTCAACGCACATAATGGCACTGGTGTACTGTCACTGAGCTCAAAGTTAACGAACAACTGGTCGTGTGGGCAACAAGATTTTCGGTTTTGTGCCGAAAAAAATCATGTGTGATTGCACCAACATGCCTCAAAAGCCAAAAGACAGTGCGATTGCTCTCTCACCTGACCATACTTAAATGCCTCGACTAGTGAGACAAGAAACATAAGCTTCAAACAATATACGATAACTGCAAAAATTCTTGTGTGCTCATAGCCTTATTTTTATTGACAATAAGTGGACAGACACATGAATTTAAAATTTATGTGATGCATCAACAAGCGAGAGAGGACAATTGACAATTTGTTACCATAATTACAAATTGACATCACTCAGTTTTTCATGCATGTGTCCTCTTATTGATGATCAATTTTGTCATAACATTGTCAAAGTAGTTGTGGATCCATGAGGCAATAGCTGCCAATTTATTAAATATAAGTGTGTGTACATGTAACAAAACCAGTTCTAAATAATGATATTAGCTACATCATTTCCTGTTAATCAGTAAGTGTACAATTTGTTGTTTTCGTGGATTCTACAAACTAAAATTTTGGCAGTGTGCACAAAAATTTACACCGGGTAATACAAGTGCCCCCAAAGCGAAAGGAAGATAAATGCTCTCGCCACTGCATTAACTCTGCTCCCTAGTCACTAATCACATTGGCAGAGTGGACAAAATGTGTTAACATGTTAAGTCATCATTTCCCTTATATCAATAAGAGATATGGTCAATAACCAATTTATGGGCCTCACCATCCTGAAGTCTGTCCTTCCAGGAATGGCATGCGCTAGCAAAGAACTCATTGGTGAATGCCGTGTGCGATGGTCTGAAAAAGAAAATTCATTAAAATTAATAAATACTAATATCAAATAACTACATCACTGTCAACATCAGAGAAAAATGGTCAAGAGAACCTCTTATTATCACCAACAATCATGCTAGTTTATATAACCAATAGCCTCTATTTGGTGTGACAATATGCTAGGATATTTGTTCTTGAACATTATCTTTTCAAGAAGCAAACAGTTTTCCAAGAGCATAGCTTAAGGAAAATTGTGAGCTTTGAGGAACAGATAATGTCCAAGGACAAATATCCGAGCATATTTTTGCCCAAAAAGAAGGCTATTGTGTTAAAAAAAACTGTGCGCCTTGCGAAAAGCTCAAATCTTTTTCGCAAGGCGCACAGTTTTGAAAATTGGGGAGTATTTGATCATGTGACATGTTAAGACCAATAGCATGCGAGCCAAAATGTTGGATGGATTATAACTTAGGAAATAGATTTCTTGCCAGATCACCAACACAACATGAACATTTGTTTAAACGTTATACATGTATATAATGCAACCCCGCCTTTTGGCCAGTTGGTTAATACTGCCACCTTCTTATTACAGTCACTTTATTCCAGCTGAACAAAAGCTGAGTCAGTCATTCTCTTATTTAAAAGAACCACTTTAATATGACCACCAAATTTTAGAGTTCCACTGTACTGAATATTCTTATTGGACTACAGTGAGGTTATTCCACTGAATTGCATGGTGCATGCATCCTTGTTGCACATAATTTCTTCTCTCAATTACCGGCAACATCGCTTGGAAATTGCCGGAATGTGCAGGTACAGTAAATTCTTTAATTTGTTCCACAGTCTAATTCATAATAAAAGACCAAAGACTATTTTGTTAAATGGTTCAAATATGTAATAAGTAATATACACTGTAATACTGATTCTTTTTTTTTCAGGTTGAATAGTTGATAAAATGGCCATCAACATTGCACATTTTATTGCATTGTTGTATTTCACATAACATGACTAACAAGTAGACACAGCTTGAGAATTTTATACTACTTGTCAATGAAATCACGTTAAGGTGGCTCAATCAGATTTTTCAGGAGCAATACCATTCAACTTTGAGCGACTAGAACACCACCATTATCAATTCAACAGAAAATCAAACGTTACTGTAGTGTATTAGAAAAAGATGGAAGTTTCAAATGAGGTACATTTCACCACAATCTGACCCACCAGAGCATCAAAATGATGCCACATCCCATTGTATACAAGACCACATGACTTGCCATTAAAGAAAATTTTGGGAATACACTGTCAGAAAGTCAAACTTGACTATATAACATTTTTATCGAGAAAATGCAAGCAAAGTTTGAATGTGTCAAAACACAACAAAAACCAAGCTGTTTTGAATGTTATTGCAAACTATGTCCATAAGACTTGACTACCGAAAGTGGTATTCTGGTCTTAAATGAATCTTATAATGTCTAATTACTTGGAATGAAAATCTTAAAGAAATCGCTCTGTTGACTCTCAGAAACATTGGCTTGAATATCCACTGGTGTGTAGTGTTACTTTGCTTTTTAACAACAATTGCCCCTAAAATTATCAAATTGGGCAGGAACGAAAAAAAACTTGTCTTCTAATGATGAATATTTTTTAGACTATGACTATTGTTTTACAAGCCATGGGTAGTTAAATGCAACAGTTGTTGGTGCCTCCTAAATAAGCAAGCATGCAATTCTCTGTCATTATGTTGTAAACCACCCACCTCAGGGCTCCATCAGGTCCTATTGATTTGTCGACTTTAGGTAGCAGCATCACCAACTGGTACTGGTACCATGAGGGAAGCATATTGAAAGTGCGCTGGTTGATAAGTTGCTAAAAATAAACATAACAACTAAAATGAATTATAAGAATTAAAATGTCTCTAGCTTCTAAATTAGGCCAGTTTCTGAATAACTGATAGCCATCTACAATTCATACATGTCATTTTTAGTGGCATGGGTGAAAACTACTAAATTGTAGCTAAAAGCATTAGCCACTAAAACATTCAACATTCTTTGGATATCAGACAAATGTAACTTTAAACATTATGGAGCCATGCTGTGTCAAATGCTAGTCAATACATTCTGTGATACTTACACGAAGGGGGATGCTAGTGAGAATGGAGTCTGGGGACTGGATATCTACTCGTCCTTCTTGGTTCTCTTCAGCTGGGCAGCTGAAAATAAGGACAAGAATACAAGGTTGTAATGTCAATAATAATGTTAATTAACACAAACTAAGAGTAGAACAATAGTAAAAGTGACAGAGTGCACAGAAATTTGCCGTCAAGTTCAATATAGTCTCCTGGAGAAGATCTTTGTGTGAAGGCAAGAGTGTCACAGTGACATGCAAATTAATTGTTCAAATGCCTGTTGCATGACAGCATATGCAGGTCCTTGCCTCTTACTTTTCTTACTACATGTACTGTCTTTACAGTATCATGGCTGTGCAGGCAGCAGTAATATTAATTAATACTTTTGTTATGAGTATTTACAATACATGTATAACCATTTATCAAACAACTTTTAAAAGTCTTACCAACACTCATTTTCTTGTATCTTCTTGGCTAAAATTAAATGAAGTCAACAATTAAAACACAGTAACATGTATTACTTAAACTAAACATTCCATGACTATTCCGTGACCATCACTGAGGGCTGGCTGAGGGCCAGGCTTAGCAAATTAAACAGCGCAATAACCAAACTTATTTGCCCGCTTACCAAAGCATAGTAAAAATGTTTCTTAGCTGTCTTCTGCAAACAGCAAAGTGAAATGTTCACTTTCAGCATCTTACGAGGGATGGGAACAACCACACTAAATGTTCTTTATTTCCTTTTGGAATTGAATGCCATGATTACATATTGAGGAAGTCGTTAGACCGACACAGGGCTCGAAATTGCGACCAATACGGTCACCAATGCGACAAACTTTTTCTCCTTGGCGACTAAAATTGTTGTTTTGTCGCCAATTTGGTGACCTGAATTTTGCATGATTTAGAAGTACACTGTGTCTATTTCTTAAGTTTAGCAATTTTCTGCAAAGTGGCGACTTAAAATTTGCCTCTGGCGACTATATTTTGCCAGTTAGTCGCCAAAAGGCGACCTAACAATTTTTTTAATTTCGAGCCCTGCCGACAGCCATACTGAGTTCACAGTTCTGGTAATTGCCAAATTTGAAAAGTAAAAATAAAACTCTCTTTTTCAAGAGGCATCATCTTCACCATCGCCATAAATTTTCATTGCCTTAGCTCCCTGTTGTTATGTAAAGAACAGTAAATAAAATGTAGCTATGTGACCTCTAGATCCAGATTCAAAAGATGAACAAAAAAGCATGCATGGAATAAAGCCCTGAGTGATTTTGGGAAAATTCTGAGGCAGCAGGATTGAAATACCTACCAGTTATTTTCACAGTTTACTCTGGTTTTAGTTGTCTCAAAAAGACATTGCAAAGATTACATTCTTTTTAGACAACAATGAAGAAAACAAACAGAACTGTAAAAATTGCTCAGTGCTATTTCAATGCTGGCTATCTCAACGTTTTCCAGCTTTGTTCCACTCACCCCTTCAATTGACAAAAACAGAAGTCTCCACAGGTTACCCACCTTTGAAGTTGTCCAAAGGTCAGAAAATTTCTCTAGTTTTTCTTTACCATCCACGCCATTGGCAGAGCCTGGAGGCCTTGGAAAGCTGTGGCTTGCTATGGCATTGGCAGTCACTGATGCACTTGACGGAGGTATTAGTTTGGATGAGGGTGGAACAAGGGCACATGGAGCTTTCACCTGTTACAGAAAGTAGAGATATCACTGATAAATTTACCGTTAAGCACAGATGCTGCAGTCAGGTTCACAATATATCAACTGATAAATGTTATCAAGACTAGTAAATCTGGACAAGTTTTAAACTTTGAATGACTATTCTACGTCAAGACTTTTATGCAACAATTGATATTAGCACTTCATTATGGATTCACTATTTATGAATATGGGTTGCTAATTTTTTGGAGATCCAAATGAGCAGGTCCTCAGAAGTGTAATAAATATTTCCTTCTTTAAGGAAACATTAACACACTGCTTCAGAGTAATGGTAATAAATGTGCGTATACTGCAGTTACATGTTGTACATGTATCATTGTTTCAGACTTTTATGGCAAATTGATAAAGCCATCATACTTTCCATGTAGTCAAGCTTAAATATAAGCTTGTTGCCTAAGAAACAAACTAGTTACTGTCTTATCTTGAAAAAAACACATCAAGAGACATGCTATTTATAAAAGTGATCTCCATCATAACATTTTTGTACTTTTTGATGTACTGTTGCACCATAAACCAATGTCTTGTCATCCCCAATAAATAATGAACCTCCCTTATCATAACAAAATTATCCTAAAATCAGAGGACACTTCAAATTAATCAGCAAGTTAGAAAAAATAATGTGGTAGTAAAAGTACTGTGTCAAAATGCAACCATGGTAGATATCTCTTTTCAAAATTCTGTGACTCTTCCCTTATCTGATAAAAATAAAATTTCCCTGACCAAATACACGCAAATGCAAAATTGTCAGATACATGTATAGAAGAGGCTTCTAGCCTACCCTTACAGCCTTTCATAACACCCCATCATTAAGATTGATAAGTTGCCCAGATATTTTCCTTCTTCATCAAGGATAAAAATTATTGAGATCTCAGTGATGCCAAATGTTTCTTCTAGCCTTCAATTAATGGTAATTAATTCATGGTATTAATTCCTTCAATTTTCCCTGATCTTTTCTCAAAATGTCAGCTTTCCTTGCTCAAAGTAAATTCCTTGACTTTATCCCTGTCCTTGAAGAATTGTTTTTTTTTCCTGGCTAAACATTTCCGACCTGTGGCACCCAGTAACAAGTATGCTATATTTTATCAATGATAAAAGAAAACTGATACAGACTGCAGACCACAAACTTCAAAAAATTATTTACCACCCATTCATGTGTGTGCATCACAAACTGAAAGGTACAGTTGAGGTTTTACAGTAAAACTCATGTGTAAACCAAGTGGTTAAGAATCTTGCTGGTACAGTACCGGACAGAAGTAACCTAACACGGAACGCGTTACTGGAACGCAAATGGAACGCGAAATAGAACGCTGCGGGAACGCCAAAGGAACGCCAAAATTTCTGGTGAGCTGGAGCGCGTTCTGAACAAGGACGCGTTCTATGGAGAACGCGATAACGCGTTCCATTGAGAACGCGAGAATGCGTTCCATTGAGAACTGAGTTATGGTTCGTGCAGAGACTGTAATGTTATTGCAGCGTGCTAGCAAAATTCTTTGAAGTTCTGTCGAAGCAAGTTCATCGTTTTTCTTCATTTCTTCATCAATTACATCAAGTTTAAGTTTCAGATTTCGTCCTTTGCGTAATTGCGCGCTGGGGCCAAATAAACTACTTCAGAATGGAAGATCAAGGTGTACTGAGTCATCAAACTTTTCCTTACGATCGGTGCGCTCGCTTTCAAGTGAGTTTTGCTTACCGACCGAAGATTTATAGCCGGGATTTAAAGCAGCTTCCTGGACTTCCGTAAAGAAAAATAGTAATGTACAACATTATTTCGAAGATGAATTCGACCTTTGGAACTATTGGTAAAGCCATGGCCGATAAACTGACCGAAAAGTTGGCCGCAAATCTCAAGCTTTCGCTTTAATTAGCGTGAAGAATATAATTTGAACATGCCGGGTCACGCAGGGAAGCACGTTTACAAAATTGGTCATTTTTTTGCTTTCAGAAAGTTTTTTTTCCCTCATCGTGAATGAAACTTTATTTTTATTGAACTTCTTGTCACGTTTCTTTCATTTGGTTGCCTATTTGTGAATTTTAGAAATTAAAAGTGAACAGTGTTTTCGTTTGCACGCTGGATTTCTGCATATTTAATTTACGGCGACTTCCGCAGTTTGTTTGTTTACTTTCTTCGCTTCGTTCAAATATTTTATTTGACTCTTATTCAGCTACTACAGAACTGCTGAGAAAAGAACTAAATGGGCACTAATTTAGCACAGTTGAAATATCATTTATGTCAAAATAATGGGCTCGGTTTTACGGTCTTTTTGATTTCCAACTTTTATCTTTCTTTCGCAGCGCTGTAAATATTTCGTCGCTCGGCGATTAAATTTTTGATCTCTTGCTTTCAGATTGATTTTTACAAGTGTCTTTCGCTTTCATTTTCCGTTGTTTTTTTTATGTAAGCGGCCGTTATAGTACAAGAATGAACCGCGGATTCTGATGTATTTGCTTTGGTTTTGTCCTCCGAAGTCGATAATTAACTCATTTTCGCATATTCAATTTCTCGGCTCTCGTGGGAGTCATTTTGTCGCGCGGAAAAGCATAATAAAATTTCTTGTTTTCTGAGCAGTTTTACACGTCCAATTGAGTTCTTTTTGTTGAAATATTTTTTTAATATTTTGGCCCTCCATGTATTTAACTTTGAAGAAACGATGTGTCGTGAAATCTGATCTTGTGTCTGTGGTTACTGCGCATATGGTTTATTTTTGGTGCTTTCGCTCGCTCCTTTCGGAAAGCTCGTCTTCAGGGAAGAACTAACGAGAACGCGTTCTACTGAAAATTCTAAAGAAAATTCAGAACGCGCTCCTGCGTTCCTTCCGTTCTGAAATTTTCTTTAGAACGCGTTCTGTTTTGCGTTCCAGAATGTCAGGGGAACGCCAAGGGAACGCCAAAGGAACGCTAATTGGAACGCTCCAAGAACGCGTTCCGTGATGATTTTTCTGTTAGGTTACTTCTGTCCGGTACTGTAGCAATTTACCATGATTTTAATGCAAAAAAATATTAATAAGAACCTGTTTAGCCTAGCATCAACAAGCAGGTTCTTACATTTGGGCTATAGTGATTTAAAATAATTTTTTGAGGAGTGTGACTTAATTAAGTTTGTAAATTTATACTACAGAAGATGCATACATGTACTACAGTTGAGAATAAATATACCAGTTGTATATTTAAAGGGCTCAGTCACGCCATCTTGAGTTATTTTGAACATCGAAAAAATAACCGTTAAATTGAAGGAAACCTAAAATAACACTTATAAAGATTGAAAAACATCAGGAGATAATAATAAACCAAAAAGGAACAAGGATGGTTAAGGATGGAGAAGATTGACACGGATTGCAAATAACAAAATTTGAAAAGTTTAGCTAAGCTTTTCAAATTTGACTGAGCCCCTTTAAGGACCAAGCCCAAGCCTAATTGCCAATAACTACCCCCAAATACAACAGCCTACATGGTACATGTATTTTACCAGACTTTGAAACGGCAGTTTTTACATGCGAGTCTTTACTATATCTCTGTCAGTAGAAACAGGCAGTCAACACCGTACAACTTCTTTCCGTTGCCATTTTTTTCCACTTGCTCCAGTGCCGCTCTCAACAGTGCCCACTTTGAGATTTTTTTAACACATCTTTGGAACAGGTCTTGTACTCGTCAAACGTGGTCTTTTATTTGGCGTCTGATTACGTGGTCCTGGCTTGGGACCACGTTCTTCTGCAGTCTTCCATCTTTGGTGAGCGCACTTTTGCTTAAGATCAGGTGGCGGATTAGGTGGGGTGGTTTTAGCTGCGGTTTCACAATATCGTTTCGTTCCCAAGGGCATCTTAACCTTGCCATTGTGGAGATGTGGCCATTTATGCTATCCTTGTCAAGGAACATGTTAAATTCTGAGTCGTCAGCCATATCCATCAGGTCAGAGTCAGAATCTGTGCTATGGTAAGACATTTAACAAAGTGTGAATAAACATCTGCCACACTTACAGCTGCTGTAGTTTATAACTACACAATCGTGACAATCAAAAACAGATCAGTATGAAAATAATGCAACGAGTATCCCATACCAGAATTTTCTCCTGAGGTTTCAACTCTGTTTGGCTACAAATAAAAGATGACAATGTAAGTATATTAAATTAGTGTGAAGGAACGAGTTATATGAATCAATAACCACTAAAACTACAAGCAGAACAAGGATAAAGGGTCAGTTCAAATTACAAAGCTGCAGATGCATTTACATGATTGGCATGGCCAAGTGGTCGGCATATCAGACTCGCATTTTCACCAGTCCATGTTTGAGTTTGCTCTCACCACTACCTGGATTGGTTTACGGTAGCCATGAGTTCAACCCTCGCCCTTGCCTGCACTTGTAAATAGCCAACTGATTTGCCTCCACGCCAGTTGGGATTCTTAACAATGTTATGTTCAATTTGAATCATTTGTTTCTGTCAGTTGTTTGCTCAGCCCCACCAGCCTTTGTGCTATTAACACTGATGAGGGTAGATAAAGGTTACTTATCTTATCTTTAATTATTTCTTTTAACCCACAAAAATAATACCGTATTTACTCGTGTATAAGTCGACCTTTTACGACCAAAAAATCAGCCCAAAAAGTCGCCCTCGACTTATACATGAGTCATACATATAGACCTGACAAAGCAGTCCAAGAAATTAACATAACAATTGTCTGAAGTCCGTTTACAAAACCAGTTCTAATTGTGGTCGAGTTTCTTAGCTTTCGGCACATTCTTCGTCAACAAAAAAGTGTGAAATAATAAAAGTTAAATGCTTTAAACGTAAACCTACTAGAGATGATTTCTAAATGTGCCTTTTTATCTGTGGAGCAGACATTTCTCTTAGGGCTTCGCTGCTGTTTACAGTGCTGAACTTTCATTTTCACTGAACAATTACCGTGGCTTAGTGACCTGGCAAAGTTCAGAAAGCACGTGGAGTTATCTTAGTTTTCAGTACTCCTCGTAGTTTGGTTACCAAGCTTTCCAAGATGGCAGTGTTTTTATCGAGTGATCTTTCGAAGCTCTTTGGCGTTCCTTCGGTCTTATCTAAATCTCCATTTAAACTCAACATCGAGATCAAGGTTAGTTAAATGCAATGCGATTTACTTCCAAATATCGTAAAATACTTCGCTACTAAATCGAAAAGTTCGTGTGTGCTTAAATCGCGATTAAAAAGTCTTGAATCATAAACTTCACAGCATACGATTACACCTGCTTTTTTTTTATTCACCGTGTTTTCAATACATTCTCAAGAAGAAAAGATTGATGTTTTGGGAAATTTCTATTGGTCTGAATTTTATTTCTTTAACCATAAATGATGAAAAATCTGATTTTTGACCTGGAAAATAAGGGGTCAACTTATACACGAGCTCGACTTATACATGAGTAAATACGGTAGCTCAAATAAACTTAAAAACTGAATTTGTATATGTTTACACTTACATTGAGTTTGTAGCAGCTCATTCGCCCCTCCACCTTGATAAAGAGATCATTGGGGACCACGAGAGTTGGTGTGAAGCATGGCATTCAGACATGCTAAAGGAGCCGTCCCACGGCTGTCAAATGTACATATAATAAATTAGAAAACAAACAAAACCAAATATGCCAACTGATTACTTAAAATTATGATTCTATTAAGCAATTAGATTATGATTTTGACATTTCTATCGAGTGATAGTTGACTATCACACAGGTCCTATGCTACTCACTGTCAATCTACTGCAGAATAGATAGCGAGTAGTGTAGCCAATCAGAGAACAGCATTCAGATTTAAAGTAAAACGTGATAGAGGACACAGAACTGGCACAAGCTGTTGACATAATGATGGCACAAGCAAAGAGAATTTACATTTTAAATGATTGAAGTAAACAAGTCGTTTGCTTTGTTATCATTGCGGAATTTTCCAAAAGAAATAGAAAAATAGTTCTCCATGTTTTCTACAAAACAATGAGAATACCACATGAGCTCGACATTTTTATTGCCCCAGTCAACTATTGCATATAGAAATCAAGAGCGAATAATCCATATACATGTTTTAGTTTACTGTTGACCTTGGCGCAATTTGGTGCCTTCAGACTCTATTTCACATACATTATAACATATTACCATACATCAGAACAAAGGAATATACAAAACTGCACCAAGCATAGAATTGAACAACATAATTTTCAACCTTTGGGAAAAAAAAACACTGGCGACGCTACCTGTGGAAGCCTCAACCACTACCATCTAGATGTAAAACTAAATATATTTTTGAATCAGAAAAACTCTCTAACCCAATAATAATTAATTACTATCAACACAGCAAAGTTACGTCAAAAAGGTCAAAAGTTTAACAGGACATCCCACATTCAGACAGCAAAACACTTCTGATTATTTTGTACCGAAGAGATGGAAACATATAGTTGCATTCATAGCGGCACTGGCATTTAGCCAATTACAAAGCAGATGTCAACTCCGTGGTTCAGTTTCTGTTCTACAAGACCAGCATTCCTTCCCATTCCCTCTCCATAATTTGAGTTCATTCAAAGAAAACACGAACACAGATTTTCGATCGACAGACAAATCCATTAATCATGACAGGAAAACTGAAATTTTTGAAGTGTATCTTTGAGAGTTTTTTTTTCTGGATCATTGAATATGTCATCCACTTTATTTCAATCACCGACTGAATAATGATGTCAGTTCAGCAGTCGATTTATTTCCTCAAAATAGTAGTCTGTTTTCGTGTACATGTAAATACACAGAACCATTCGATTCCTAGGTTCCAAAAAGTTGCGCTAAAAACAAAAACTGCTGGAAATAATCTTATAACTTATCCAGCGACCTCTCCCATCCATCCTTTTATCCTCTGTCAATCATATAGAGCCACAACTAAGATCGCGTAGAGAGGTCGGCAGGCGATAACGAGCGCGCTTACCTTAAATCGCGCAAACCTTCCTCTTGTATAACCTTGAGGATATCTTTGTGAGTGAGCGGTTCCAAAGACCTCTCTAGCACCTAAAATCGACAGTAAAATTACTCAGTTGACGATAACAAGCACAGAAGACAAATCACAGAGCGTCGAGTCAGCTGACACTGAGTTCATTGTGTCACCATTGCAGTTTACCTGTTTCGCCGCTTCAGCCCAAGTTAAGCCCTTCTTTCTCTTCGTTTCTCCTTTTTCCGTACTCATTTTCCGCAAGACCAGTTACAGGTCGATATCGTAGTGAAAATCTGATCTTTGCAAACGCGGAAATGGTCAGGCATGGGCGAAATACGAAGTCTAATGCCGAATAATTCAGCCGATCAAACCGCCATTTTGCTTAGCGAACGAAACGAACACAACGGATCACGTGATAATTTAACAGGAAGTTTTCAACCTGGCCACCACGCCTTCATTCCTTGCGGGTGGTGAAAGAGCCTGGGTCGAACCTTTTGTTGTGATCAAATTTTTTCGGCAAACTCATTTCTTTTATACGCGATCGACAAAGTTCAAGAGCTTGGCGTTGCATTTAACGACAATCACTGTAACACTATGCAAACCATAAACTTTCTGAGCCTGAAATTCTAACGAAAACTAAGATCCCCAAAAACGCACAGACCAGTTACCAAAGCAAGTAGTTCAAGACATCAGTGTACGATCCACATGTGTTTTGACTTATATTATGATATCTATTTCGATCAAGAAAACCTTTTCGCGATCGATCCTAGCTGTCACTTCCGCGGACTGAAATAGAACTGGTGTACTTTCATTTCTCTTTGAAAACCATCGTGAACGTGAAAACCCTTGCCGGTTAAAATTGAATCGCTCGTAACCGAGCAGAATTGGAACAAGGACACTTTAACTGAAAGTGAACACTTCAGTTGCATTTGCACCAAGAACATGTCGGCCACATACTACCACACGCGATCACATTTTGCGCACAAGAAAAAGCGCGCGGCTTCTTTGTTACAACATACCTGAAAACCACCAAACTACTGCCCTCCATACAAGCCTTTTCTTAACCAATCAACGGACAGAAATCTCCTTTTCGTTTTGCAGGTACAAACGAGATTTTGCCTTATACGTGATGCATGACGGGAATATCCTCCCCAAAACTTCAATCCCCCAAGGGAGTGGAGAAGGGGAAGTTCAAGCCTCATGGCAGACCCCAGGGGCCGAGCATCATCGATGTAATGGCATTCAGTCTTTCAGACGAAGATCAAAGCGACTAAATGAAGCTGATTCCTTTGACAGTATTTTAGCATGCAAGAGTTTTGGGTTCAAACAAAGCCTGCATGTTCAGAATGATCAAGTGTTAGCTACCTAAAACGAAAACTCGATAGTTTTGCGGAGTCAATTTATTAAACTTACAACCGTGGGGATTCCAATTATGTTTGTCTTCGCCACGCTGTTTAGCCATCTTTTAATATTAGGACCAACATGACAAATGTAACAGAATACATGCCGTTTGAAAGATATTCAAAACAGGATCATTTTACAGTGACTTTGCATATAATTTGACAAGTAAACAGGAAGTTGAGTTTTCACAGAGAGCAGAACTTTAATGTCTTTTGTCGCGACTTGGTTGACATCGTCAATGAGCACTTGATGGCCGTGTCTTGATGGCGGGCCCCAAAAGAAAAGTGAGTTTTGATTTCCCTGAGACTCAAGAACAGAACAAAAAAAAAGAACTACAAAGAAATCATTTGCTTGAGGCCGGCTGGCTCACAAATTTGCTGCGGTTTCAAGGAACAAGACCTGATCACGTGCGTAGATGAATCAAATTCTGCGTTTTGCTACACCAGCGGGCAAGATGGCGTCACCTCGCCCGCTTTGCTCGCTGTGTTTTGCAAGAAAAAACTTCCCCAAAATCCACATAATAAATCCTTTATTGATCTAGTTTTTTTCTGTCAAGATGATTGGGTATAGGCCTCGTTCTTTTTTTGCTAGTTTATGGACCTTAACTCCGTCTCGATCCATGATTACGTCAAGGAACAAATAAACACTTGCCAATATCCAGCCATCTTGACCTCAAGCTTGGCCAATGGCCCATACATGTACATAACTGGCATTTGGGATTTAGAACTTCGACTGACTGATGCTGGTGATAACAAACTCGCATTGCAAAACATTTGTTACTGGCAGACGAGGTGTAAAACTGAGAGGAAGCTGTTAACGTTGGTCATTGATTTTAATAACAT
>JAHPZR010019525.1:0-41131 GCA_019787425.1 Platygyra sinensis
GATCCATAAGACAATAAGATGCTGATGATGGGGACATGTGCCTGCAAGAGCTAAGTTTTGTAAATTACACTGATTTGTAACTTGACAAATGAATAATATGTACAAATGTACATGTACATGTACATGTATGTATATACCAACCTCCCTTGCATTAACAATCTGATCTTGTAGAGTTCCCCCATCACAGAAATCCTACAAAACATTATCATAAATGACAAAAAAATCAATGTATGTATTACATGTAACTATTGACATTTTTTCTAATTATCTATTAAGTTACTAATCAAATACACATACATACACATGTACAGTAAATTCTTCATTGTAAGATTGATCTCTCCATAGGCAATGATCCTGATCTTTGATCATTTGTCTGATCAAATTAGCATGATTCCATTTAGCACTGATGCAAAGCCAGGTTGATACATACTGTACACATGAACACTGTATACCCTCAAGGCATCTGATCAAAGGCACAGACTTTGTAAAGATAGAGGACTTAATATTAAGTAACTTCTCACATAATTTACCCTTGTGAGCAAGTTAAGAAAGTATCGCCAAATTGCTAAGTGATTACATGTACTAAGTATACAAGAAAAAAATGTCTTTTCTGGGAAAGAAAACTTAAGATAGATTTAAAGGAAAAATCACATAAGGTTCTGGCTAATTTATACACTCCACTGATACAATAATGTCCATGAACAACTTGTAAAGGTGGGTGTACTTTTATTTTTAATTTATTTAGAAAATTTAATTAAGCCATAGATCACATTCAAAGTAGCAGGCAATATATCACTTCAATTTCTCACCTGTACAATAAAAAGTAGCTCCTCTGATGAATCAAAAAATGATTCTTGCAGTGAAACAACATGAGGGTGTTTCAAATGAGCTAAAATGCTGAAAAGTAAAAAAGTATTTTCTTTTTTTGTTCCAAAAATAAGTCCGTGTTCATGCCTACATGTACATGAACATGTCCACTGAACATAAGGACAAATATACTATACATGCAAATATGGCCATCAGGGTCCTGTCAGTAATTTCATACTTCCATACATGTACACAATTACAGCTGTACAGTCTGTATATAATACTTAACACAGGTCGAAATTTGCCTGCGACAAACCATTAAATAATTCATACACAAATTTATCAATAAATTTATAATAACAATAATGGTTATAAAAACCTGGCTCATGAGATGTTTTAGCAGATAATGTCCTGCCTATACGAAAATTGAACATTTGACAGCAATACATGGTAGTCTAATATATACCTTGCTTCCCTTAAAACAGCTTCTTTTGTCCTGGTTTTTTTGTTTGGATCTAAGATTATTTCCTTGATAGCAACATGCCTGTAAAATAAAAAAATGAATATTAAATAACTCAGTCATTGAAGAATGGTCTTTATTTGGTTTACATGAAATGCATGACAGTCATTGTATGTTCAACTCCACGCACCATACATCATACATGTAATTTGACTAACTGTGTCATAGACAGTAATTGTGTCTTGGCACCACACCTGTAAACAGGAGGAGTGGTGAACACTATTATATCACATTCAGAACATTGTGGCTCTTGCAAACTTTTGATTCCATACATCTCCAAATCTTGGAATCCTTTTAGATGAGTGTAAGTCTCATTTTTGTGTGTTTCATTCTGTCAAGGACTCCAAATTGTTTAAGAATCTCTAAAATTTCACAGTGAGTCTCAGATTATACCATTCACCATGTACCCCAAGAAGATATGTGTCTGATTAGTAATAGTGATTGGACCAAGTGGAGTAGCATTCAGGGAGTAATCACACAGTCAAGTAATTTCAAAATCGGACAAATGCGAAGCTCGAGGCCAATTTGACCGTGTCTATAACAAATTTTAGAATTAAAAATGCCTTTTGGGAAGTTCATTTGAGCAAAAAACATCTGTAGCACTTTTCAAAAATGTTGAAAACTTTGCAAAACATTGCAAAAAATGACATTAAAGCGCGCGTAATCGACATGTAAATCATAATTACATGTCTCCAAATTACAAAAAGTTCAAATCGGACACCTGTAATTGCACACCTGCCTGATTGCGCGCCGATAACGTGACAAATAGGCCCGTGGAGAACCAATCACAATTGAGAATTATGTTATAGATACGATTAATTGACCTAGACTAGAGTTCCAGTAGAGATACAGTTATTCAAGGTAAAAGATCACACAATGAACTTAGCTCTTTTCCTCTCATTTTTGTTTTCATATAATTTGCAGATTGCACTCAGCAATACAACTTGAGCTGTCTGGGAAAATTTATAAAACTATTAACCCTTTAATGCCCAATAGTGACTTATAGATTTTACTCTGTCTAATGCCAGACGATTTTACTCGTCAAAGGGAGGCCCCTTGGGCGCTAAAGGGTTAAAAAACTATATCCTTTAAAAAACTGTCCTTTAACCCTTCAATGCCCAATAGTGACTTATAGATTTTACTCTGTCTAACCCCAGACGATTTTACTCGTCAAAGGGAGGCCCCTCGGCACTAAAGGGTTAATAAAAATTAGTTTCATGCCATTGTATGAAACTGCCATCACAAGTAATATTATTAACGTTACATGCAAGAAGCTAAAGCCAAGGGAATCCCCCCCAAAAACATCCCCATTGTAAAATTCCAACATAGTTCTATCTGATAACCATAAATAATAGTAAAATGCATTATCTGGAGATGGATTCTGCCTGAAATCAATGAAAATAAAGTATGAATTGTACACAGGCTTAAAAACATATTTATAATTAAATTTTAAGGCAACAGTATTAAATATTAGTCTACATGACAAAACCATGCAAAAAATGTAGGTTAGCCTGCGTAGCAGCCGTCTCCCTTCCTTTTCCAGGCGGAGAGACCGGACAAGCGGGCGAACTTGGAAAAAGCCGCCGGCCTGTAGGGGTGAGTAAAAAATTAGTAGGGAGAACTGAGGAGGTGGCAGTTTGATGTCGTTCCCTTCGCGAGCTTTTTTGGAAACGGCTGCTACGCAGGCTAAAGCGGGTTAAAATATAATAAAAACTAATCAAATTACTGCAGAACGAACCTTCCACTTTCTTTTTCGAATGCTAGAATGACCTTTCCACCAGCTCCTTTTCCAAGAGTTTTTACCAACTCATATCTCTCCATCGCCTAGCTACCTAGTGCTAGCTTTGACGCTCAAATATTAAACGACGTTGGTTTCACATGTGGTGTTGAAAACTTGTGTGATCTAGAGAGGTATATTAGAGTGGAGGATAAGAAGGCTAAGGACGGAATTCTTGCGCTTATTGTGTTGGATTTCCATAATTGTCTAAGAGAAATATGAAACTTCCACTCTCGTTTCCAATGTAATCGACAACGGGTTGAGTAACCACGTCTCAATCCAAACATATAAAGCGTGGTCACCAAGCAATTGACTTCCCTCCTCTCTCAAGGTGTTGTGGGATTGTAGCTTTAGTATTGAACAGTTCCACTTGGGAGTTTTTAGTTTTGTTGAATTTCTACCATTTGAAAAAAAGTCGTTGAAGAAAAAGCCGTTTGTAATGGCTATTCCAGTGGCACCTCAACCAGTCCAGCAGCCAAAGTCGTGGGGTATGTACTGTATTGGCAAACTGCTAATCAATGTTTATCACATGGCTTAGGCTAAATAGAATCCTGTCTGACAGTCTTTATTTCGACATCGTTTTAAACTTGCGTCTTTTCCAGCTTTCAAGGTATAAAAAAATACAGCGTAAATGATAAACTTCATTATGCTTTGCGCTATAAACTGAACAGTATTGCCTTTTTGAAAGCTTTTCTGTTTAAATGATCGTACATACAAAAAGCTTAAGCTTGCATCAGTACCAAGGGTAGGCATTAATTGTGGTTTCTCATTTCGTTATTGTTTTAATGGTGTATCATACAGTTAACCAGTTGACTCATTTCTTTTTGTAATTGCTCGTGCCTTTTTACTATTTCTTCTTTTAAACTGACTCATTAATAATTTGTGATTAATTGAGCGTTCAAAGGGCCTGGTCTTTACAATTACAATCTTTATACAGTGATTATGCAGCTGTAAGCTTACTTTTTTGAAAGGAAAGTATTGGATTCCCACCAAATGCGTGTATCTTTATCAACATTTCACATACCACCTTTAATCACACGTAGGGAAATATACTAGAATTTTCATGTCCTTGGAATGAGGAAACTTGATGCTTAGTTGTCTTCTCAATTGTTTACCACACGACTATTTTGCAAATGCTACCCAAATGTGTAATCTATTTGCCTATGTGTAATACATGTACCTGGGCTCTACATATATGAATCAATAAGCAACAGCAATACGCAGGGTATAGAGGAATTCAAATAACAAATGTTCAATCTTTTAAAATCATTTTTAGAGCTAAGCTTGTATGAACTCCATCGCACACCTCAGGAAGCCATCACAGATGGAACAGAGATTTCAATTTCACCTCGCAGTCTCCATAGTGAATTGATGTGTCCCATTTGTTTGGACATGCTCAAAAATACAATGACGACCAAAGAGGTGGGTTAAAATGTTCAACTGGCTAATTAAGGAAAATTGGGCTAGTACTAAATGTCATGTAGGTCTGTTTACATGTAAAGTGCACTGAACATGAGCTTGTCATAATTTTCTTGATGTGGATTATGGGATGCTCATTTGTGTAGAGGTAAAACTGAAGTTGTTGAATGTTTGTCACTGAAAGAATAATAAAGAAGACTTTTGCTTGGATGGTTCTGTTATAGCTGTACATAGCTGAATCTAATGATAAAATTATGATTTATTTCAAACCAAGGACATGTATGCACATCCCAACATATATATAATAACAATGATCTGTTCAATAAGATGTTGATAAATATCTTATTCTTTGTATGCAGTGTTTGCACAGATTTTGTCAGGAGTGTATCATCACTGCTCTGAGGAGTGGGTAAGTAAAAGACAAGTTTTATCTCAACAGTATCAACTGACTGAGCAAGAAAGCAGATTTTGAGAGAAAATTTTATCATATCACATGTATCTAATATGCAATTATAGTGTGCACACCACACACTGTACATTGTATCTATGTAACAGTATTGTTAGGTATAAGGTGGCCTCGGATATAAGCCTGGTGGTTTCTGGAGGTCACCTCGCTATACATTGAAATACTTACAAATAATTAATATATTAGGTAAAAAAGCAAATAAGTTGAATCTTGAATCTTAATGTACAATATATTGAATATAGGCGATAGACTATACATGTACATGGTAAATATTTTTTTCATGTCACTTTTAATACCCACAACAGAAACAAGGAGTGCCCAACATGTAGGAAGAAGTTGATTTCAAAACGCTCCTTACGTCCAGATCCTAATTTTGATGCCCTTATTGCAAAGGTAAGGGATTTCTTCGGTGATTAGCTCTGATGTTGTAGTTACAGTGTTGTAACAGCTCTCTTACATGGTCATTGTTAGTGTAAATGCCTTATAATTAACTTGTAAATTTGATTTTATCCTTGAATTAACAACACTGTTGACATTCGACAACCTGATGACCTTATACTAAATTTATTGTTTGCCAATGCTTGTTTATGTTTTGATTGCTGTATCACACATAGATTTACCCAGACAGAGATGAATATGAAGCTCATCAGGTTGGTAAATCATGAGTTTAATGCTGTAAATACAAATGTGTAAAGTTTATCAGTCAATACTGTAAATGTAAATTAATGTAGTTCAAAGTCATGTTTTTTTTTCATCTGAGTCTATTTAGTGGTACTTGTACAGTATATACTGAGTCATGTAACAGGTGTGTAGTTACTCTGTTACATTTGTACATTATATGTAACATTGTATGTTTAAACTTGTGCATACATATTTTGCCAGTAACCACAACAAGTCTCGTGCTTTTTTAGCTGCTGTTCTAAGCAGGCATAATTAAATGTATTTGATTCCTTAACATTCACAATTTTTACTATTCATGGATTGAAGTCCACTGCACAGCTGTTTGTTTGTCATCAGTAATTACTATTTCCCTAGATGTACATGTACAGTATGAACCATGCAAGAGATGAGTCACTGTGCAAGTCAATTGCTTTATAAATTATTCTGAATGTGTTATTTTTTTTAAATAACCTCCAGGAGAAAGTTCTACAGAGATTAAACAAACACCATAACCAGCAAGCTTTGACGAGTAGCATTGAGGAAGGACTTAAACTCCAAGCAATAAACAGAGCACAGAGAGTGGTACTGTATGTTTGTTTATATTTACCAGACAGTACATGTATGTCTTGATTTTATATATAAACATGGCTTAAATCAGTGTTTGAGCCTAGTGAGCCGCTAGTTTGACATTTACAGTATCTCTCAGTTTCAGAAGGACTATGAGTAAATGAGTTAAGCAACATGAGTTATCGCCTAAGCATTTGATTTACATGTGTAGTATCATAAGTGATTGTATCGTATTGTAAGTAATGGACATGTACTACATGTACATTGTTAGTACAATACTGTACATGTAATATACATGTAAGTAGTGCAAGTCTTTGTACAGTGGATATACATGTAGTCAGTGACAGAATTAATCATGTTGAACACAAAATGTAATGTGAGTAAACTGTACATGTACATAATGTACCTGTGTATGTATTAGTCTTTATTAATTTTAGTAAATATTCTCAGGAAATAGACAAGTTCTTACATGTATCTATGATGAGAGGATAATATTATATAAGTACAGGAAAAGTAGATCTAAACAAGCTACAGTAACAGCACATTTCCTGACTACTTCTCTACTTGTTCCTTAATATTTCAGAGAAAAAGATCGTCAGATGATCCATCAGCAGGTACATACCTGTAACGATACTGTTATTTGTATCCTTGCTTGTTGTTACACGTACACTGTCTAGCTAACATACATTGTACTGTGCACACATACATGTATGGAGAGAAAGAAAAATGTGCTCACATTTCTTCATGTAAGTGCATCCCTGGCAGGGATTTGCATTAATCTTGTTGACTGTACACGTAAGTTCTAGTCCAGATACAGTGTGTAATTACACCGTATGTGAATTTGTTCAGCTATGTAGCAGTCAAATGAGTGTCTGTTTGATTGATTGGAATACACAGTTTGTACTTTTATTTAAGGTCATTTAATCTCTCTATTAGCCCCAGGGATCCCAGTTACGCCAGGTGCCACAGGCCAACCACCAGCAGGAGAGGGTGGAAGCAATGTTGTACGTAAGAGACAGAAGACTTCTTCAGATCCTGAATCTGATGCAAGTGAGAGTAAGTCATGCACAGGATTCGTCAAAACTACAAAAAGTTCTATAACTGTTCATATGAGAATTACATCTCACAAGACAGGCAGTACTGACATACATGTACAGCATCGCAAACTGTAAACTTTCTGGCTAGTTCAATGCTGGACTGCAGCCTTTGAGACAAACTGAAATTAGTTATAATAAAGGCATGTACTTGTACATGTTAGTAGGTTAAAGGAGCACTGTCACAGGAGTTCTGCTGTTTTCAGCTTCATTCGTTGCTGAAATCTTTACCTAGTACCTTTACTCGTTCCCAAAATGCTCAAATGGACTAACAGAAACATATCAAACGAATGGTGGCACAGAGAGCAAACCGTAATGAATTTCTGGCAATATTTTCAAGGAATGGCTCTAGAATTTTAAAAAAACTGGCTAGTTTTTTCAAATTTCAATCCATTTCCATCCTTGCCATGCTATGTGATAGGCGGCAATAAATGGTTTCGGTGTAGTGATTAAGTCCTAGGTAACAAAACTGCATCATTATTTTTGGGTTTCCATTGATGCAGGAACATATTTCGGCATTGTAAAATGACCCTAAAATACCGTGACAGTGCCCCTTTAAGCTATGGTCAAAATAATTCAATATTCCTGGAAGTTGTTGTTGTTGCTGTTGTTGTTTGTTTCTTTTCTTTTGTTGTTGTTGTTGTTGCTGCTGTTTTTGTTGTTTTCATTAGGACAACATGGATATTAGACTAAGTGAGGAAAGCTCTTCCTGTTTATTAGTTAACAGTGTAGAACATTAATTTTCCCTCCACAAATGACAGAAGACAGCATTTGTTTGAGATGAATAGGTAAAGTGCATATAATAGAGGTGTGTACCTGATAACTAACTTCATGTTAGTTCATTTGTCAGATACCTTGGACTCTACTGGAGAAGCTGCTGCTGAAACATTGGAACCAGTAAATGTAAGAAGAATACTCTTAGTACAATAATTTCAGCAAAAGTGTCAAATGATTTTGTTAACATCTACAGCCTGTATGGTCTCGTTATAAACTAGCACAAACCCCAGTATGGGACCATCCAGATGTAGAGCATTTTGTTTTAGAGTAAGTGCTCTTGCTTTGCAAAGTGGAGAGTCAGGTTGTTGAACAGCACATGGTAATACATGTAGAAACTTGTGTTGTCATTTCTAATAAATAATGTAGTACATGTATTACCAGGGCTGCCAATAGAGGCTGTAGCCCTTAGCACCCATTGCAGCTAAACATGCTTGATGGGCAGTTGATGCTACAGGTGAACGTGCCTGTAGTTGATCAATACTAATTCACCCTAGGCCATAAAGTAAGTTACGGGTATAAAGATCAAGGTCACTAGGTGAATCAATACTTAATGACAGGCCTGATTAATTACAAACCCCCATAACACAGTACATGCCCATAAGGAGATACATGTACATGTAATGCTGCATCAGTAGCTAATAAAAATGACTGTGATATTACAGGAGATAGAACTGGTGTTTAAACCACACCCCAAAGATCACGACCCAGAGACAGTCGCTCAGCAAACACGCTACATTAAAACTACAGCTAATGCTTCAGGTGAGTCAACATACTAACTGGGGTCCCTGGCAATGATTTTACTTCTCTCATTAACAGTCTCCCTCTACATGTAAGTTCCACCTCATCTCATTTCGCATGAGATGATTCTCATTTTTGAATTTTCTCAAGAAGCATCTCACTCACTCTCTCTCTCGATAAATTGATCACAACTGCTGAGCTATTTTGTCTCTTTACCTGTAGTTGACCATCTTGCCAAGTATCTTGCCATGAGACTGGCACTAGAGTCACAACAAGAGGAAACTGGTTAGTAAGAAATGGTCAGGTTGTTTTGGAAGTTGATTATAATTATTGACATGTAGAGGTAAATGCACTTATTGCAGCAGGACTGAAAAATAAATGCTGTCTCATTGTTCCAGACAAAATGGATTTGCTTTCTTTCAAGTGATATTTCATTCTCACTTTCCCAATGGGCAACAGCTCAAGCAAGTTATCTGCCAACTAAAATAATCATTAAAAGCCCAGTGTTGGCCGTTATTCTTCATGAGCCTATTGTTTACAAGTTATATTCTGGCGACAAATAAAAGCCTCAGAATTTTCAACATCACAAAAATGGCTGCCAAGAGATGACATGCAGTGTGCAATGTTCAATAGACAATGCTGTGTTCTTTGAAAGAGCAATTATTACACTTGCCCAGGGCTAGCAAAATTTGAGAGTCACTTGTCCCAAGGGCAAGCTGGAATTCAAGCTCTTTTTTTCCCAAGCCTTGTCTTGGTTATTCATAAATTTAATGCCTATAATTATGTCTACAGTATATGGTTATTATTCTCTCCTCATTTTGGTAATTACATGTTTTTTTAAATATTATATGTACACTCTACATGTATGTTAATGACAGGTGGTAACACAACTGAAGAGAGCAGTGAAGTCCCACAGTTCACAATATACATCGCAAGCATGCCAGGACAGTATACAGTGAGTGAATGGCATGTCTACATGTACTTACAATCAGAATTATTTCCCTGCATAAGGTGCAGTACACTGTCATTGCATTGTACACACTGCAAGCCTATACAGCATTGATCAATATTGTAGGTGTCTCCATAGAGTCTCCATCTGTGTTCGCTGACCATCCAGGAATGTACAGTACCTCAGACTCTGAAGGGGGCCTGTTAGGGTGGGAATATATTTTACTAGATTCTTACACTGTGTAGTGATGGGGTTATTCTCTTTATCTCAACTTTTCAGCCTCTTCCCGGCTCAATGATATTGGATTTTGTCAATGAGAAGGTACGTTATTTAAATCGCATATCTTGTGTTGGCAGTCACAGTGGTAGGAAATACTACTAACAGTGTATATTTGCTTGTTTACTTGCTTGTATCCCTGTGATAGCAATTCTGTATTTATTAATAGATACCTTGTATTCAATTTGCTTACATTTTGTTGTTCAATGTTGTTGTTTGCAGTACTGGAAAGTGAACAAGCCATTGGAGATGTATTATGCCCTTACCAAACCACAGAGCTGACAGCATTCACAAGCATTATCCTACAGGCCTGTCTCGCTTTTGTCTGTCAAAAAAAACTATAAGCGAGTGGCAGGCTGCTGTTTGGACACATTCATTTCTTTTTTTGTTAACTCGGTTTACAGCATAGGCTCCGAGCTGTAGCTTTGTAAAGTATTTAAAGGTGATGATGATGCATTCCGCCTAATCTTCGACATGTTTTTGCTGTGAACTAAATACAAATCTGGCCTTGTGCAATTTATGTCATGTTGTAAAAATATAGTGTCAGTGCCTGTCAGGTAACCCTGAGTCTAAATGCATGCTTCTGAACTAATTATTTTGTATTGAGCCTGTATTTGTAGCTACAGGAGACACTTTGATGTTTCAGGAGCTTCTCAGTAGACCCAGTTAAATGTTTGCTGAGGGTACAGTATATGTTACTGGGTAACTTTTAGAAATTGGCATTTGAAGTTGACACGACCTGTTCCATTAATCTTAGTTTCGCCTCTGTAATATTGCTTGAAAGCTTGAGCTGAAATGTTGATTATATTTGATCCTGTATCAGAAAAGAATTGTACCTTTGATTGTCTCATTTGTTGCAATTGCTTTGTCAAATAAAGTCACTTGTCTCATTAAATATAGGTGCAACGTTTTAAACAAACAGTTGTGTTCGCAAAGGTGTTTCAATTGTTGTAGTTCATTTGTTTATCTCCCTTGTTTTATAGCACGTTTGTTTTTCCCCCAGCTCCCATCGCCCTTTGCAATTGCTGACATTTTGCATGTAGCCCTGCTCTGTCCTAGATACCCCCATAGCCTGTGGAACTGGTTATGGAGCCAAGGTGTCAATCGACTTCAAGGAAGTTTCTTGCCAAAGTGAGCTAAATTTCAGGCATCTACTTGGGTATAAACAAACTCCCAGAGACGCTCCTCTTTATTTGGAAGTGTGCAAAAAATATTTTATTTTTTAGTGAGTTCTAAGTAGTTTTTATACTTTAACGTATTTTCTGACACTATTACTTTATTTTGTTTTTATATATTTTTAGCTGATCTGTTTTTATATGGGATCTAGGACCCCTTTACAGTTCATCCTTTGGTTTTTAACATTGATTGTAATAAATAAATAACTCAAGGAGAATGCTGAAATTCAGGCTATTTCCCGAGACATTTCAGAAATTGATGGGACTTTTTCAGGGATCGTACCATATTTAATTTGCCCTCGATATTTTACAGCACTTGATTCGTCAAAAAGGCCGTGTCATTGCATTGTAAACAAAATAAGTGGTAAGAGAAGTTTGTCATATTTGTATATGATTTTACTTTGTAGTTAGTGTGATAATCAACCGAATAGCTCTCAATGACTGTTAAAAAATCGCTTTGGCCTAAAACGAATTTTGGGAATTTTCTCGTTTGTGCTCCCGCCTGTAAAAATGTACAAATTTAACAGCGGACCCCAGTGGGCCTATTATAACTAATTTTAAGCGCCTTTTGAAAACTGTCTCTTTTTAGAAAATGGATTAGGCTTGTACAGTCATTGTTTTAACAAATGGTTAATTGGTAAATAGCTAATAGTAGTTATAGTTTCTTTTTCTTGTTGCATTTTCTTTTTTTCTTTTCTCGAAAATATTACCTTTTAAGCTACACTTAAAATTCGAGGTTAAATTATGTTATGTGTGTTAGTGGAGCCCTTTTAGAGTATTTCCGGTACTCTCGTGTTAACCGGAAGTGACGCGAACACGCGTGGTGAGTAAATGATGTCACGATGTCGGGTCGGATGATTTCCAATATCAGCTTGACAAGTGGAAATTGTTTCGCAAAGTTTTGAAGACGCTGAACTGACAATCTGAAATCACGAAGTAGTCTTCTCGACGGCCAGTTTCACAGGAAATCATTAGAAGTGGGACATGTTTTGGTCGGCTTTAGAGTTGTTGAGCAAATACTTGCCGGAGATCGGACTCACTGGAGTGTATGCAGTCGCTATACTAACTTTCATTGGCTTGTGTTCCGAACGGCTAAGGCATAAAAAGAAAGAAAAACATGTCCTTGATTTCGACGATCAAGTTGGAAGGCGTCTAGGAATATATGAAAGCATGGTTGATGATCTCCACAGCTGCGGTGGCAGTTTATTAACGATTGTTCTTTTGTTGAAGTCCAAAGTTTCCCTTCAACCGACAGTGGTACGAGAAGTGTTGGAACTTTTGCCCAAAAAACATTCCATTCTTCGCATGCGAGTCAAAGAAATCACGGTGAAGGGAAAGGAGAAGCCGTTGAAGTGTTTAATTGAGATGGATGAGCCATCTACCGTGGATTTTTATGTCAAAAATAAACAAGCGCGACATTGGGAATCTTCCTTTGAAAAGGAGCTCTTGAATCCGTTCCAGGCCTCGGACGGCCCCCTGTGGAGAGTTCGAATGCTCAAGGAAGAATTTGATACAACAGAGGGGTGGTACAGTAACACATTGCTTTTCACTGCACACCAGCTTATTGCAGATGACACATCTTTATTGAAACTTTGTGACGATTTTTTAAGCCTCTTGAACACAAGGCACAACAATAATTACTTATCAAGCTCTGATGAGATCTTGAAATTAATTTCTGTACCCCTGCAGGCTTCCCTTTCAAGTCTTCTGAAGCATCACATAACCATGTCACAACTGGACAGGTTGCTGCTTGCTCTAAAGCCAATGTTCACTCGGCTGCTGTATAAGATTGTGGGTAAGCCGAGAAATCAGTTCACGGCCGTTATTCCGCCAACCAGCCTGTGTGATCCTAGTACACTGAAAAAAACCTGTATCCTTCCAAGAAATCTGCCAAAAGAAGCAATTTCAAGGCTTGCACTGAATTGCAAAGAGAACAAGTGCACTGTACATGGAGCGTTCATTGCTGCAACAAGCATTGCCATGGCAACCATGTTGCAGAATGGTGAATTAAGAATACCAGTGACTATTCCATTGAGCTTTAATGTGAATGTCAGACTGGAGTGCAACCCACCAATTACAGGCGATAATCTGGGTTTTTTCTCTTTGGACTGCGAGCTGAAGATGCACGTGCCAGTATTAAAAGAAATGCAAGAAGATTTCTGGAAATTTGCCCAGGAGTGTACAAAGCAAGTGCGCCAGGCTGTTGCACAAGGCAGACATCATTCTTCTTTGAAACTTCTTCACAACTTGGATGTAGACCTTGCCAGAAAACTTCAGAAAGCCTCCAAAAATAAGAAAACAGCAGGTCGTTTAGAGCCCTTGTTTAATGTATCCAATCTTGGTCGCTTCACCTTTGGAAAAGAGGGCGAAAAAAAGGTTTATGAGTCTAGAGGAGTTTATTTTGCCAGTGCTGGACATAATTTTGGTCCTGTGTTTGGAAACAACATAGTAACTATCAATGATGAACTGTCCTGGAGCTTTGTGTATTATAATAATGTGGTTACTCATGATGTCGCTTGCCAATTTACTGACCTGGTTTTCAGAACACTAAAACTTGTTTCATGAAGAAAGTCTATAAAAGTGTCTCGATGAAGCCCATCATTGAGTTTTTATAGGCTACAATTATACCTTAAGGCTCAATTTTCAGTGTAATTTTCTTGTTTGATAATAAAAATTAACGGTAAAAAACTACGACGTTTCGAAGTCTGCATGACCTCATTATCAAGTAAAATGTTAAAACTGATGTAAAGTTGTAGCTCAGAGATTATATACAAATAAAATGTGATAACTTCATTAGAATAATGAGCGAATAATGAGAATAATTTGTATATAATCTCTGAGCTACAACTTTACATCAGTTTTAACATTTTACTTGATAATGAGGTCATGCAGACTTCGAAACGTCGTAGTTTTTTACCGTTAATTTTTATTATCAAATGTATTTCTAAACATTCTCTAATTTTCTTGTTATTTTATTAATTTTTATGCATAAATTATGATACCATTAGAGAGCCGATGATATACAAAGAAGCCATGGCCTGAACTAATACATGTAAGTAATGTACTGTAAACAAGGTGATTCCTACAAGACATTAGTGCTCTTAAAAATTTAACTTGTCACATGGCATTTTGGGGGTTTAAAAATTTTCATGTAATGGATACTGTTGTGTATTTTATTACGAAAAGGCTTCTTTTGTTGTAGTTTAATATTCAGGGAGTAATATTTCTAACAGCCATATTTTTATGACAAAAAACGTAATAAAGGGCCTGTTTACATGAGGATAGGATGACCCTTCTAGAAGGGGCACCCTCTTAGAACGGTAACCCTTGCCTATTGTATTTTCTGGTTTGGTTTACATATTAAGAGGTAAGGTCACCCTAGGGGTAGGGTCACCCTATCTGCTTGTTATGGTAACTCTCCAAGGAGGGCCAACTTTTTGCCATGTAAACACTTGAGGAACCGCAGCCAAAGAGACAAGCGCAAGGAAAATTGAGTTTACCGCCAAAATACTTCGCTTGTTCACCATTTTGTTTGTTTTGTACTTAGCGACTGCGCAGTTGTCTTCCTCTGTGCCAAATTCAATAATCGGGATAGCCCTAGGGACAAGACTTTGCATGTAAAGGGGCACTATCTTTTGCCCCTTATAGAACGGTGGCCTTCCTAAGAGGGTCACCCTATCTCCATGTAAACAGGCCCTAAGTAACAGATGTATTTGACAGGTTATATTTCAGCAGAAGTGTGAAGTTTACAAGCTTACAGAGTGGGATAGGAAAGGGAGAGTCACTTCATTCCCAAAGTATCTCTTTCCACCCACAGAAATTAGAGAGAAGAACTGGTGAGGTTGGATTACCAACTGGGACTCGGAGAGAACCCCTCCTTGTTACCATGTCTCATGCTTGGGATGTCACGCAGAATGTGAAGGGCATGGGAATAAAGCCCAAAGGGGACTTTGGAAAATTTTGAGGCTGGTAGAATTGAAATACCTACAGGCCTCTGGTTTTAATTTTTTTTGTCTCAAAAATAGCGATTACTACTAGAATATTTTAGACAATAATGAAGACAAGTGGAGACTGTAACAACTGCTGGGATATATTTCAATGCTGATTACCTGGATATTTTTAAAAGTCTAATAGGGCTTTATTTCATGCACACAATGCAGTTGTGCATTATGGTGTAGTGTTGTGTTTGAGATTATTTTTGAGGAGGTAAAAAATGACTAGACAATCATTTATCACATTTAGTGTCTGTGTGAACTTGAGTAAACAGGAAGAGCTGCTGTAACACAAGAAGTTTAAAGTTCTCCTAAACATTAAACCATCCAATCACTGTTAATTGATGTTTAATTGTTGATATTTAATTTACAGTTAATTGTAGCACTTTCAAGTGTTTTACACTTGCATCAAAAAAGAATAAAGTTTGAGTTGAGATTTATTAAATGTAATAGTCATAAGTTACAAAATACTTGTGAAAGCCCCTTCACTTCAGGGAGAGTGATGCCTGCCAACCACTTTTGAAGCAATGAGTTTAACTGTTCATATTAATTAAAGGACCCTAGTCAGCCTCTGCCATTTCCAATGCCATCAAAATTATTGACATTGCATGGTGAAGGGAAATCTTATTGCTTTACTGTAAGTTTTGTTCCGGAAATTGTGTTTGATTATCTGTTGTAGTTCTGCAGTGGTTTCCTTTGTTTCAACATGCTCTAAATAAAAAAATACAATAGCCAAACTCTCACATGTAAACAAAAACAAAGGTGTGGCTGACTAAGGCCCTTTAAGCCGTAAAAACGGGCCCAAAAATTTAACTGTTAGGTGTGAAAATTGGAAAAGTTTAACTATTAGTCATGAAAAAAATTAGCCACAAAAGATATTATTAAAAATTTCTTTAAATGACTTTCTGGTATCTCACCTTGTGGCCTATAAGCAATATTAGTGTATAATTCGTACATACAATAATACCTTTTTCTGACCTGATCCTAGGGCATTATGTTTTATTAGTAACCAAAATAAATTTTCATTCTTTTGTTTAGGTGGATGCAATGTGATCGAGTGGTTTAGGGCGCTGGTGTTTAACCCAGAGGTTCCGTGTTTACCACCGTTTTCGTTGATTCGCGACTTTCGATCGAAATCCACCAATCACAGGCCGCTATCATGACGTAAAGAAGGCCCGAAGATCACACTAGTGGCTGTGATTGGTGGATTTCGATCCGATCTGTCGATAACACGCAAGACTGACGGAAATGTTGGAAATGTTTCCCGGGTGTTTTGTTTTCCAAAGTCGCGTATCAACGAAAACGGTGGTAAGGCCTCCACCCGACGACTGGCGGGATTTGGTTATCGTTAGTCTCAAGTTTAAATCCTCAGTCTCGCTTTGTAAATAACCAACTGGTCGGCCTCCTGCCAGCTAAGCTTGGTGCTTGTATAGCCAAGTGCAGGACCATATGTTCACTGTTAACTATTGTCTTCATTCCTGCTTCGCATAGTTTAATAATAAATCCGCCTGGCTGTGTCTGAGTAAAGGCATATTACTGGTCGGTGAGCACTCATTCATCAGAATAAACAATCAACTGCAAGCTAGGGAGAAAATCAGTTCAGCGTTCTTTTTGCGGTGTTCGTTGGTGAGGCAGTTCTCAGTCCTCTGCTCGTTTTAACCTTGCCTCGCTCTCGCCACAAGCCCCTTAGCCCTTTTGGGGGCGTTGCGCCTGGTACGTACTCGGGTCTTCGCCTTTAGTTTTGTACCCGTAGTTGTTGTTCACCGGGTTTTTCCTGGGCATTTTCGCCCGTTTCCCCCCAGCCCCCTACTTTTTTTTCCGTTCATTTCGTTATATTTGACTCCACAGGTTTTCGTCGGTGTGATTCTGCGCAAAGGGCGCGCCTTGCTGTTGTAGTAGTTTCCATAGCTAGCATTCAAGCACCTACCCTCTCTATTGGAATCCAATTCGTACGGGGATGAGACCCTAGCCTGCGTAGCAGCCGTTTCCTTTTCTTTTCCTGGCGGAGATCGAACAAGCGAGCGAAGGAGCGCGCCTGGGGTGAGCAAAAAGTTGGGGAGAAGTGCTTCGTTCCCTTCGCGTAAGTTTTTGGAAACGCTTCCTACGCAGGCTAACGAGATCCTGGTGCCTGGACCCTTTGCCTCCTCTCTCCTCTGCCACTCCTCGCCAGTAGTCGCGTAGCACAAACCTTATAGATATAATAGAGTGAACATATACTATACGTCGATGAGGGGGAGGAATAGGTTTTCGGATCGACGGATTTGGCCTTAAGGTGATTCCTCAGAAATAAAAATTACCGATGATTTTTTTTTTTAAACTTTCTCTGAATGTTCCTTGCCAAGCACTGTTTCGAAAAATACAATAAAAAAGGTAGGTCACCATCCTCGCTAATCACGCGCGTTATTCATCGGTCCTTGTTTCATTTTACGATAGCTGGAAGCATAGTAATACTTGGGAGAAAATTTGAGAGGGTGACTGAGCCTGGAGCTTATGGAACAACATCATATAAAATTTGTGGAAAAAATCGCACCATTTAAAACGAGTCGTTGTTTTTCTGGTCATAATTTGCATCCTAGAGTAGCGATTGTGTACACGCTTTCAGCTATATCTTTTTTCTTTCTGATTATTATTATTTTTTAGATTAAAGAAGATAACATGGGCACTGTTATCATGCAATAAAAAGTATAGGTCACCATGCTCGTTTAAGAGAAAACGAACTTTTATTTCGCTGTCGAGCCTTGCTCGTGGAAATTCTTTACATTGTGCACGTCCACGCACTCATTTGCGCACGCTAATGACGCGAAAATCGTGCACAGTAGGGATGCGCAATTCAATACTGAGGAATCACCTAAATTATTAAAAACTGGATCATTGAATAATGCAATTCGAGAGTTTTCATTGGCTTAGCCATCATGGTATGAGCCATTATACCATGATCTACAAAAATGGCGAGCGTATGCGTGATTTTTTGGGCCTTTTTGTTTTTATTGTAGTCTAGTTTTCTATATTTTGGGGACGTTTTTAATAAAACAATTATTCCACTCGCGCTTGTTTGATATGAGGTGATTATAGCCAACTCGGCGCTACGCGCCTCGTTGGCTATCTATCATCTCATATCCAACGCGCGCTCATGGAATAATTGTTAAATAGCACACAGATTGTGGATTTTTGCTGTAAATCGAGGGGATTCTCGGAATTTGAAAACACAGTAGATCGTGGATCAGCTGTGTTTCTTGACGCTTGGGTCCTAAACGAAATTTCGATCATCATCTTTCTCCATCCTTGGTCGGTATGTTAATGAGAGCTCATCCAAATTATTTATTTTTTTCCAACGAAACTTATTCAGCTCAGGTTTAATAATTATATTATTAAGGGCTGTATCATCTATTCCGTTAATCAAGTATGACGCTTTTAGGCTTAACAGAGTCCAAGTTATGTACCTTGAAATATGGCTTAAAATCCATACAAACGTCTCAAATTTTGAGGCAGCGTCCCCGGCCCAAAATCTTTTTATGATTTCCGTGATACTCTTTAAAATGAGCAAACATAGCGATTTTCAACTCAGCTTCTTTCAGATAGTAGGTGAATGACGTGGTTTTACAACTGTCACAAAACTGATAAGAAATTGTAAGAGTTTATATGCTTTTGGGGGACGCTGTCTCAAAATTAGAGACGTTTGAATGGATTTTGAACCATATTTTAAAGTCCATAACATGGTATTTGTTCGCCCTAAAAGCACCATGCTTGGTCAAATTACTAATCTTAACATGACCTTTCATGTGATGGTGTCAGTTTATCGATTGGTTAAAATTTGAAACTCACCCCAGTTCCGCCTGCTGAATTTTGGAACGGCCAATGTAGACAAAACTTAGCTAGAGGTTACATACTCAATGACACGTGATCAAATAACAGGCCACTTCAGGTTAAATTTTGAAGGCCTCTAAAGACAGAGAAAAACATTGCTTTGTCAATGGTTTTTTTTTTTGCTAGATTTTCTGCTTACCCAAGAACCGTACCCAATTAATTGGAACGGTTGTCAAACCATGCTGAAAGTCTCTTGAAGTAATATGTGTAAAGTAACATTGGTAACAGTTCCTGAGTCAAATGACTTGGACATGCATTCCAATTACACTGAATAAGGTTCTTGCATAAGTAGTAGGACTACGTAATATAATGTTGATTAACTACTGTTCTTCCATGTAAGCAGCGGCCTTAAAACGTAAACCAGACGTGGGCTGTTATTTGGTCCGCTGATAGGTTGCCATCGCAACAGCAATATCAACTTCAACTAAAGCTGCTTTAGGCAGTCTGGGTTTGAAGCCGTTTGCACGCATAGCCGCTCTCCAGATAGACCGTCCCTGCAAGTTTTACTCTAAATAACAACTGACCCTACCCCTTATTATCCCCGAGAACCTCAGGCATGAGACTGTTATTGTACTGTGTTATAGTCATCAAGCATGTTGCCTTCTCTACTGTTTGTGCGAAGTTTCCAATGGCATTCACATGTACCAGTTTACCTTTGAACTTTCACACTTGTGTTTTCCTGATGTGGTTGTGGTTTCGGATATGAAAAAAAAAAAAACATTGGTGCATCGGCGGATTTGGTGAAAAAAGGCTCTGGGGACTTGCATACCTCTATTCACACGCTTTACACCCGTCGATCGATATCAGAAAACTAACCGGTCACTACGTTATAATTGAGATCTTTGGACGCAACAATTAAACACAGGGTACTGTTTTAACGAATAAGAGACAAAACCGCTTCTGTTGAGATAAAGTAATCCCACCCTCCAGGTACCTGAGTCGCCATCTTATGGCCAATTAGATGAAAACACAAGCTGAATGGACACAAAATATAAAATATTGATATCAAAGACAAAAGAACACAACAAAAGATATCCTATATTTTGGCTTTAGTTTAATGAAAACTTCTTTTGTTTTCTTCTTTACTCTAGTTAATTATTTATTCAAATTGTGATTCCGTCAGTTTTATCGATATAATAGGAAAAAAAAAATATTCAGAGAGAAAACGATTCTCAACCGAAAAGCATCCTTTCTTTTCATTCCTACTATAATTCACAATACTTTGTAGAACATCGAAAGAAATTCTTAAGCTTTGGCAAGTAGCTCAGAAATGTTTCTTCGCTGTGTGAGATTCACAAACAGTAAGCTTTAAACCAGAAAATTCGATCATACAATTAGCATCAATTTTTGCTTTGAAAACCATTTTAAAGCGAATACAGTATGAAGTGAAACTCCTCTTCCTGTTGGCGGTGTAATGAGTGTCGTTTATGTACCTACAAGAGATCTTTAAATATCATCAATGACGGAAACAAGGGAGGAAAAGCATCTGCAGCGGTTAAAAGCACTAAACACTGCAGGGAGGTTTGCTCCAAATACTCTGGATCAACAAGGCATGTGTCATATTCATCATGCGGTATATCGTGGTTATTTGATGTGTGCTAAGTGGCTATTTAAACATGGAAGCAGCTTAACTACCAGGTAAAAATATCTTTTTTTCAACACTTTCTATTAATTAAACTAAATGATTTGAGTAATGGCGATTTATATATCCAGCGATTTAGATAGATTTAATTGGAGGTTACGTCTTCGAGTGTTTTTCTAACATTCAACTTCTTCTGGAAATTGTTCTAAATTAACCTTTAAAACTCTTCGTGGCCTTGAAAGCTTAGTCCTTACAATTTCCTGAGAGAGCGTTGAAAATTACGATTCTATCTCACTCTTGATTCAGGTCAGCTGAAGGCTCGGTACCAGCTCACTACGCAGCTGCAGGTGGCCATCTTGGATGCCTCAAATGGATTTACCGAAAGGCTTCAAAAAGTATTTGCTTTACGGTTTGTGAACTCAGTTGATTTCAGATTAAATGAAGTTAAAATCAACGTGTAAAAGGTCATATAAAATTTCTTTCTTTCTTCTTTCGTTGGCACTAAAATCAACGATATGTAGGGGTTATTGCCCAAGCGTGAGGTCAAGATGGCTGGATATTGGTCAAGTTCTTTAATTTGTTTGCGTGTTTATGGAGTCGAGGTCCCTAACCTCGCAAAAAAGAGAACGAGGCCAATATCCAGCCATCTTGACCGATAAGGATTTATTATTTGGCTTTCGGGAATTTTTTTTCTCGCAGGACACGGCAGGTAGTCCCGAGCGGGCAAGGTAGCTCCAACTTGCCCGTTCAGGGAGCCAATCACAGCACGCGATTTGGTTTATCTTATTCGCTCACGGAGCTAGCCAAATAAAATTGTTTAATAGCTGAAATCAGGAAGCTCCTGGAGATACACATAAACGTTTATTATCTTCACTTGTTCAGCTAGGCGTTATTTGTTGACTCTTGTAACACACCAGCGGTAAATATTGTCTATGCACCTTAATTAAGATTGAATTTATCAGATGTGATATGAAGTGTGAAATTATTTTAAATATCTACGCTTCTCAACAGGACAGCAGCGGGGCAACACCTCTCTACTTTTCGGGTAAGAAACTAAAACAAACCTGAAACTTGATCCTTAGAAGATAATCCCTCTCTCCTTATCTAGGGGGTCTAAAAATAGCCAATCCTGTGACGCCGATTTTGTTTTGAGAAATCTGAGGTCGATCATTTGAGAATTAACGGACAATACCAACGCATGAACTAATATTAATCAGGGGACACGATGGGTTCTTAATGGTATCTGAAAATTGGTCAAAGTTTAACTCTCAAATGGGATATGATGCCTTCTGTAACTTATAGAGAAGATCTGAGATGTGAAAAGCTTACGTTTGCTGAGAACTGAAAAATGTGCTGAACGTTCATGCACTGATACCTGAGAAATCACCCTCAATTTAACTAAGCGTAGAGTTACCTCACCCCCCTCAAGATCTCTCATGGAGTCACGGTGTAGTAATCAACTAATTTTGACGATGGAAGGAAACTATTCTAACTGCTTTGTTACGCTTTGCCTTCGTGTAGCGCAAGAAGGTCACTTAAACTGCTTGATGTGGCTTACAAAACATTCTGGTACAGCTCATAATGACATGTCTGTAGATGGTATGACCGCTGCCCACGCTGCGGCTCTTGAAGGTCATTTGGAGTGCATGGCATTTCTTCTAAGCTCCGCTGGCTGCAGTGCGCTGGCTCGGGACAGGGCAGCCAATACACCTCTGCATTATGGTACGAAAGCAGATTCAAGATTCAAATTGCTCGTTAAGTAAAAATGGTCTGCATACATACACGTTATATTTCAAACTAAACCGGCTTCACCATACCAAGAATCTGTGCATCAGGCCCATTACCACATCTCCTTTCGTACCTAGGGAAGTTCATTTACTGTCAGTGAAAGAGTAGCTTCAGGTAAAAAAAATCCTATATTTTTCTTACCTTTTAGCGGCAGCTTGCGGTCGCCGTTCTTGTGTTGAGTGGCTTATAAGTAATGTCAATAGCGTGGGCAATGAGAGAAATAAATTCGGATCCAGTCCGCTTCATGTGGCTGCACAAAACGGTCATTTAGAAGTGGTTAAACTACTTATGCGAGGGTGAGTAGTGCCTTCATTCCCGCATGCACTCCTTTTCTACTGTTATTGGTGTTGTTGTTTTTGTTGCTGTTGCCGTTGTTGTTGTTGTTTAATCAATAGATCAATCAGTCTTTTTTTACAGAGAGTAAACACTAAAAATCTAATAAAATTAAACCTACGTAAATTTTTTCGAATTTTACGTAGTTGTTGTTGCTTTTGTTTTCGAATTTTTCGAATTCATCAGTACAAGATCAGCTTAAAGGTACGTAGATTCATACTACAGAAATACTAAAAAGAAATTGTGCAAGTTAAAAAACTGTTAACTGATAAATGTCTTTATTACTAGACGCATAAAAGTCAATCAAGCTCTTTCTTGTGCTGCTGCTCTCACGCGAAATGATTCTTGGGATTCTTGTTTGAAACGAGGATACATCAGTTTGTAAAACCATGACGATTATGTTGTTGCTGTCGGTGTTGTTGTTCTTGCTGTTGTTGCTGTTCTTTTTGTTGTTCTTGTTGTTGTTGCTGTTTTTGTTGTTGATGTTCTTTTTGTTGTTGTTCTCGTTGCTGTTGCTGTTCTTTTTGTTGTTGTTCTTGTTGTTGTTGCTGTTTTTGTTGTTGATGTTGTTATTGTTGTTGTTCTTGTTGCTGTTGCTGTTCTTTTTGTTGTTATTGTTGCTGCCGCACAAGCTGCACAGCTTTTATTACCATCGTGCTTAAATAAATGTTGTCTGTCTGTCTGTCTGCTTGTTGTTGTTGTTGTTGTTGCGGTAGTTGCTATTTCATTTGTTGTTGTTCTTGTTGCTGTTGTTATTGTTGTTGTTCTTGTTGCTGTTGTTACTGTTGTTGTTCTTGTTGCTGTTGTTATTGTTGTTGTTCTTGTTGCTGTTGTTATTGTTGTTGTTGTTGCTGTTGTTATTGTTGTTGTTCTTGTTGCGGTAGTTGCTATTTCATTTGTTGTTGTTGTTGCTGTTGTTATTGTTGTTGTTGTTGTTGCTGTTGTTATTGTTGTTGTTGTTGTTGTTGTTGTTGCTGTTGTTATTGTTGTTGTTGTTGTTGCTGTTGTTATTGTTGTTGTTCTTGTTGCTGTTGTTGCTATTTCCTTTGTTGTTGTTTCGGCTACTTTTGCTGTTGTTGTTGTTGTTGTTGCTGCTGCTGCTACTGTTGCTGTTTTCATTGTTGTTGTTGCCGTTTCTACCGTCAGTGTTGTTGTCGGTTTTGCTGTTGCTGCTGTTGTTGTTGTGGTTGCTGTTGGTGCGGGCTGTTGCTGTTGTCAGTGTAACTGCTGCCTCTGCTGCTGTTGCAGTTGTTGTTGTTGTTTTTATTGTTGCAGCTGCTCTTAAGTTGTTATTATTGTGGGTCTTGTTGCTGTTGTCGTTGTCAGGGTTGCCCCTGTTGTTATTGTCGTTATTGTTGGTGTTGTTCCAGTTAGTACGTTGAATGCGATCGGGTTTAATCCTTGGCCGGGGTTCTTGTGCTGTATTCCTGGCTTAGACACTCTCACTGTGCTTCTGTCCAATTACTGAACTGACTGTGTATTTTCCTTCTTTGCACATTTCGAAGTGGTGTGGCGATCAAACTTCGCGACAGACTGGGAAGAACTGCTTTTAATGTTGCCATTGAGAGTGGGAACGAGGCATGCGCACACTTCCTTTACCAGGTAGGTAGTTAGAGTCATAGGTCTGAAACTCTGTATTTTTTTACCCCAAAGTATTTTCTGCCGGTTTACGTAGGGTCTGTAAAAGATCTGATCTGCGAAAAATAGACAGAGGTAGAAAGACCAGAAAACAATGATGCAAGGCTGATGCTATACATAGAAAGCTTAACGGGACAACGGCATGATAGAATCCAAACTGAAAGCCAAGAATTGCAACCGTGGACAGCTCGACTCTGTAGAGCCGGTCTCGTCAGCACGGTGAAGCAAGTAATGAAGTAATCAGTCGATCAACCGATCAGCCATTAAATGCAGATGGTGATGACCTCAGATGAAACTCATCACCATCAGATGAAACTCATCACCATCTGCATTTAGTGGATGATGGGTCAATCAACCGATCACTTCATTACTTGCTACACCGTGCTGACGAGACCCAACAAGGTCGAAACAGCTGTTTACGGTTGCAATTCTTAGCTTTCAATTTGGACTCTGACATGTAGTTGTTCCGTTAAGCTTTCTACGCTGTATCAGCATCATTGTTTTCTAATCATATCGCAATATCGTATCACATTTCCTTTCAGCAGAATATTCCCTCAGTCTAATTGTTGTTAACTGGTGTTGTGTAATTTTTGCAGACATATTGAAAACAAGTCTTGTTTACGCAAATTTCCAATGCACCACCAACAGATGCTTTTCATGGCTTGGTTAACTGACATTTTTCCATATCTCTAGGCGGAGACTAGCAACTCTGAAGGCGTCAATGGTTTCAGATCTGGGAAACACAGTCTAAAGCGAGTACGCTTTGAGAGAAAAGCCATCGAAAGGGATTCTGAGAGCCCATGTGCTGAACGACAATTAAGTCATTTTACACGGTATGACAGACTGCCAGAGAAGGAACGTAGGATACACAAACCGTACTCCTTATACAGGAATAGTGCGGAGAGGGGCGTGTTGCTCAACCATCACAACAATCTTGGAGTAGAAAACGACTGGGGTAAACTTCCCTATGACAGATCACGGATCGACGAAACGTACAGTGCCTATTTGCCCAAAGGATGCGATTTGGCTTTCGAAGACTCACAGATACAGAATTATGCATCCAGTAGTAGCTTATTACCTCGGTCACGTGTCTACAGAATGACGCAATCAACAGAATCATTACCAAGTCCCTATCAATCTAAGGTTTACAGTTCCTATTCCCTCTCGGATTCATATGACCGCGGTGATGTATCATCCGAACTGCACCATTACAAGGTAAGACAGTTTTTACCGAATGAAACGACCGAGGTATTGCTAACTATTCTTATCTGGTCCTGCCCACCATTGGCTCTTTTGTTTACATTTCAAGAACTCTTTGGTGTCCGTTCATACTTTTGGGCGGAAAGAAACACTGCCAAAGCGTTGTTTTTAAGATAAAAACAAGACAAAAAACACCCATACCCAATCTAAGCCTCGATCACAATCCCGACCTGTGTAGGCAATGTATGCAATAGCTATTTGGCCCTCGCCGTTGAACGGAACCACAAAGGAAACCTCATGAACTGAAGATAAGCTTTCCAATGGAAATAAAACAACGAAAATAGACAAAAAAAAGAGAGGATGACGTTTCTTTGGCCCGAGTCAGTCATTTCCAGACAGTGTTACATACAAACTGAACAAAGTGCAAAATATTCTGATTGTACTCTTTTTTGCAACAGGTGACAAGTTTTGAAAATCCCTCCTCGGAAAAAGACAGTACATCATTCCTTTCCAGATTCATTTCAAGGAGAAAGGACAAGGTATCTCACGCCTAATTATAAATTAAGTCTTGACTTCTTGTGTCCTCCAACGGTTAATTTTTTTTTTCATATGTAGAGATGATCGCATGAAAATTGGGTTAGTATATCTTGCTAGTTTGCCAGGTATCCCTGCGCGGCTCGTGGAAAAAAAGGCTGCTGGTTGCAATGCAATCCCGAAGTTCTCACTTAACTACTTTCACCAGTCTTTTCTTTTTCTTAGCACAATAGACCTTTTCATGGTTAGTTGTTCACAATAGCCCTTTTCACGGTTAACTTTGCTCATTTGCATTACAATAAAATCTAGCACGTATGCGAGGGAATTTCGGGCTATTTTGTACTTTTAACCCGAAATTGCCTTGCATCCACGTTGGATTACATTGTAATGCAATAGCCCTTTTCGCGGTTAGTTTTTTTAATTTGCATTACAATGTAATCCAACGTGGACGCGAGGCAATTTCGGGCTAAAACTACAAAATAGCCCGAAATTGCCTCACATACATGCTAGATTTCATTATAATGCAGATGAGGAGAGTTAACCGTGAAAGGGCTATTGTCTGATGCAGAATTACCCTAAAACCAAATTTAAGAGTATATAACAATATGATTTATAGCTTATTCTATTATGATATTTCCTTCTTAGCAGGAGCTCTTTCCAGCTGAGGTTGATAACCTTGATGACATCGTTGATAACAATTCAAGAAACGGTAATGTTTTCAAGCGACTCTACAAATTTTCCAAACGGAAGGTGACCAGGTGTTCGAGCTTCGCGATAGAGAGTTTCATGGATGGCGTTCAATTAACGAGAAAGAACAGTTTTGTGGTTTCGGGGAATGACGACTTTCTGTCCGGCTCGACGAACAATCAGCCCAAAGACCCATTCTTGAACCAGGAACAAGGAGAAAAACTGACCCGTGAAAAAGCTCCAAGGGACTTTTCGACGACTGTCATACACAATGCACGGAGTGATTCTTCCAAAAACAAAGGGAAGTCGAGAAAGATGCAAAAACGGCTCACGAATGAAGCTAAAGATCCCAGTACTTCTCGGGAAAACTCACTCATTTGGTGACCGCAAAGGAATATGGTTTCAAAGTAGACTCGGCATGCATTGCGCGTGTAGTAACAAAGGGTTAATAGCCCTCTTCACGGTTAGCTTTTCTCATTTGCATTACAATGTAATTCAACGTGGATGCGAGGCAATATCGAGCTAAAACTGCAAAATAGCCCGAAATTGCCTCACATAGATGCTAGATTTCATTGTAATGCAAATGAACAGGGTTAACCGTGAAAAGGGGTATTGTAGACAGCACTTTCCATCTCACCTCACCTCACCTATTCTCTTCGCGCTCTGTTGCGCATAAGGCAGCAGCAGTATGCATCTACTGTGCAGTTATTGCTTAGTTGCCCAATAGATAGCGATTTATTCAGTGGATGGCCTTACCTGCTTTTGAAAATAATGGGCCTAGAGTTTAATTACATCTTGACAAAAATTTATAGGTTAGTGAATTAAAAGGTATTGATTGATAGAGAATAATACATGGACAAGCGTAGATATGGAATTTCTCTACACAGTGCACAAACGAATGAGATATCACGTAGAATTCCGTATCTACAGGTAACCATGAAAGACTGAAGTCTGAAGACTCCGATTGTTACAATGAGAATATTTGCATATGTATTATCTACAATCAATATTTTGATTAACGAGCAACCTTTTTATCCTCCCTATGTGGTATCTATATTATGAAACAATACGAACACACACATGTGCGTGAAATATATCTGACATTGACTGACCGAGAGCCAAGGGGATATTCTTCTTTGCTTAATTGACCAGCAATATTTTCCTAGACTTTTCCAACAGCTATACTCCAACACATGAATAAACACTACCACTGTTTATCAAGTGAGGCTACAATATTAATATAACATAAATACCCAGTCATTTGTGAACCAATAACATTAAACTTTATGGCATGATAGGTTACCATAGCCAAAGTTTAACCTGATGAAACACACTCAATTTTAGCTTCAGTGCTTATAACTCAAAACAGAACTCGGTTCCCTTCAGCTGTATTTGGGAATTGTTGATAAGGACTTTAAGGTCATTCCTCAGTATAATTGCATTGCACATCCCTACGGCGCACGATTTTCACATCATTAGCGCGCACAAATGAGCGAGTACACGTGCACAACATAATAGATTTCCCTCAAGGTATACTCGACAGCGAAATAAATGCTCTTTTTCTCTTAAATGATCACGGTGACGTAATGTTTAATATTGCATAAAAATAGTGTACATGTCATCGTCTTGAAATTCATTTTAAAAAAATTATATCGGAAAGATAAAAATGATATAGCTGAAAGCGTGCAAAAAACCAAGAGGACCACGAAAACAACCACTCGACGAACGCTTACGTCCACGTCGATCGTTTTAAACGGTTTCGCTTTTTTTCCCACAATTTTGATATATTGTTTCATATGCTCGAGACTTTCTCCCTGTCAAGTTTTCTCCCAAGCACCCAACAATTACAAAAGAAAATGTTCTCTAAAATAATAAAGTTTATTTTGTGGAGTAATTTGGCGCAACAATTTTTTGATTTGGTTAAATACTCGAATTTTTGGGCCGCCACGAAGCTCTTCGGAACGTCTCACAGGATTGGTTGAGAAAATGATATACAAACAATGGTAACAATGAACCCTAACCCTAAAACAATAGAGCTTCGTGCCAACAAGATCCAATGAAATAAGAGGTTCTAGAGAGCTTCGTGACAACAGGAATTTTTATGCCACGCCAAAGTGCGTCAAAATGCCGTCATTTTGGTTCGCGACCGAGTTTAACGGAGCATGGGTCGAGGGCCGGATATGACGTCAAATCGAGAACACGATGATGCTGTAGTTCGCATATTTACTTGTTTTTGTAAGAGAGGCTGAGGAAGTAGTTCCAAAAATTGCCAGCCAGGTGCATTGTAAAGGGGATGTAGCAACTCAACAAACTTGCAGGAGGTATTGCGCTTCACGCCATACCGATTTTATTTACAGATTATCGGCTTGAAGCGAAGAAACGCAGAAAGCGATGGGTCGATATCATGAGAGCATAATGTGCAAAGCATTTAATAGTGAGAGCCGTCTAGGAGTTCGTCGATCTGTTATATGCATCTCAAACCAGATGATTTCGTTCGACGCCTGGATTTTTAGGAAGAGGAGGGGATTTTGCTGACTGTATGGCTTAAGCAAGACAAATTTGGTAAAAACCGCTTTTTCTATCGATTCATGCATCCGTTGTTGGATCTAATCTGAGAAACGGAAGTCAGCCAGCGCAGCCGACAGAGACAAAAGGCAGGAGAATAGTGAGCGAATTTTTCCTGAACAAATGTTCTCTGCCTTGATGTATTTAAGGTGGATGACGGTACCAGTTTCCAGTACTTTCCAAGACTTAAAAAATTTAAGGTGGCTCTGAACCTCCTTCGCAGAATTTTTTTAAACTTTGCAAAAAGTTGCATTTTATCATGCTGAAATACAATTCGATAATAAAAAATGGGGTCACCGAGCTCGTTTTTGAGTTATAAGCGCTTAAAGCTAAAATTAAGGGTGTTTTTAGCAAATAATATTGTTCCTATGGTAACCTATTGTGCCCCAAAATTAACAGCCACTTGTTTACCGATGATTGGGCAGTTTGTTGATACCATGATTGTGGCATTAACCGATAAAGAGTGGTTATAATGACCCATCAGACTTTAAGTTTTGGAAAGTACTGGAAACTGGTACCATCCACCTTAAGTTTCCTTCCGTGGTTCTTAATTTAAGAGAGAAATTTGAAGTGGGGGGGGGGGGGGGGGGGGGTAATTTTGGCAGAACTCAATTCCTTTCCAAGTCATGTTGTGAACAAACACACTGGTTTGGAACACCCATCGTTTAGCAAATGTGGCCATGCAGGGAGACATTCAAGCAAGGAAATACTGAGAATTTGTGTGTTCAAAACCCCTGAACATCCAAAATCTCAGTTCAAGAACAAGATCACTTTTCTTTGAGTCTTGACAACCTTCTCACTCACTGCAACAATAACATTCGCTCATGTTTGAATGGAAGCGACGCTACAATTATTTCCATACTTGCACGTAAAGAATACAAACACTGTGTCAAGAGATAATCAGTTGATCTACATCATGAAAGCATAAGTTTAAATAATTCTAAGAAAGTGAATGGACTTGACTGTTATTACAAAGGTATATTATGCGAGATAGAAGAGGGTATTAAAACTGTAAATATTGCATGTATGTGAAAACTGGAGAGAACTAAAAAATACCTGGAAGGTATACGTATGTAATGTGCGAAAATAGTAAACACGCGTCACGCGCTACAAATAATCTTATTACTCTTTGACTTCTACATATCTTTGCCTTCGAGTCTGTCCTTCAGAGTTCGTTCGAATTCTTCGCTGGCATCCACCTCCTGGTATATTTGGTTGTTTTTTCTTTGTTGGCCAGAGGCTGGGCGGCTGGGTGCTCAGCAAACGACTGGCAAATAAATCAACTTGGACGTCGTCGAGTGAAGTCCTACTTCAGCGATATAATAAATTTCAGAGTATTCTGAGTCAAAATTCATTTCGGAATCCGACGAAGTAGAAGGCATTGCTACTAAAAACAGAAATCTTTTTTTTTTTTTTTTTTTTTTTTTCTTTATTAATATACAACTTACATTGTTTTACTTACACTACTTACAATGTAAAAGAATACAACAAAACAGAAATCACATCATTTGCGAAAGCAAAGAAAAATTACAAAGAAAATATTAACAGTTACATAAGACAAAAAGACTGAAAAGTGAGTGGGGTAGATAAAGGTAAAAGCTTGGAAAAAAAAACCCAGAGGTAGAGCGTTTAGCAAGCTTGATTTCCAGAGGCTTAAGATCACGATAAGGAGAGTAAAAGTATAGCCTGCGAGCAGGCTTACCTTTGGAGCCTGCGAGCAGGCTTACCTTTGAAGCCTGCCCGGAAACTATATAGCAATTACAGTGTATGAAGTATTTTGTGCCACTTCTGCTGAAATTTATTGTGGGAAACCGTGACAGTAGATATTTGTTTTTCAATCTCTAAGTTGTATTTCAGCTGTTGCGCATATTCCCTGATAGATGGAGAGATGTTCTTAAATTTACAGCAATAAATGTAATACCTTGCGAGGAGCAAACAGTGGCTTACTAAAATATCGTCTTTCTCTCCTTTAAAACCTAAACATTCATATATATCCAAAACGTGCGTGGCTGGTATCAAAAGAATTGAGATGAAAAAACATTGAACCCTTTCCCAAAAGGTTTTTATTACCGAGCATTCCCAGAAAAGATGGATTAATGTCTCCTTGTCTGTTTTGCACAGATAGCAAAGAGCAGTGTCTGAAATTCCTACTTTTGATAGAAAGGTATTCGTGGCTATACGTCTGTGGAGAAATTTGAACTGGAAGTTCCTTATCTTAGTGCTGATTGTACACAACCTTGGTAGTAAATAAATCGACCTCCAGTTCAAATCCTCTACCGCTTCAAGGCCACAGTCCTTTACCCATTTTTCTTGACTCTTTTGCGGACGAGTAGAATTTTTCCTTATAAGAATTTTATAAGCTAATTTAGTCGGCTTGGTTGCTGCAATCAGTTCCTGCACCGAAAGCTCCTGAACTTTTTCATCTTGCGTCTTCAATTTCATAGACTTCAAAGCGCTCCTTATGGCCGAGGTCACTCCATAAAATTCAAGGAAAGAGGCAGATGAGCAATATTTCTCTCTAAACTCTCTATAAGTTATGATCGTAAAATCATTGTTAACAAGGTCTTTGATATTATGCGCACCAGCTTTGGCCCAGTGCTTATAGAAAACAGGCCTATTAGCAATTCTGACTAAAGAGTTATTCCATATCAAACTGCTACAAAAGTCGTGTTTGGAAAGGAACGAGTCTCTGAAATTGAAGTCCACCCAAAACTCGATAAGTTCTCGAAGGCAGTCATCCTTAATATCATATTTGGAGGCGTCTTTTTTCCCCAAGTTTCCAAGAAAAACTAATTTTCCTCCCCATTTTGAAAGATAAAAGTCCCAAAAAACTTTCCATTTGGATTTACAATGGTCGGAAATGTACTTCACTACCCACGCGATCTTTAAAGACTTATTGAAAGCCATGATGTCCAACATTTTTTGGCCACCATCGCCATAGTCAGCAATCATTTCCGATCGTTTTATTTTGTCCCTTTTTCCATCCCAGAGGAATTTGAAGAACAAATCATTTATTTCTTTTAAAGAGTTAAAACATGTACGTAATGAGGACATGATATAGACCAATTGGGATGCAGCTAAAGTTTTTATAATTGTAATCTTTCCAGGAAGCGTTAATCTCTTGTTTTGCCAATTGTTAAGAATACCTTCAACTTTGTGAACCTTGTCTTCATAGTTTATTTTCATTCCTTCATTTTGATCTGTGCAAAACCAAACACCTAACGCCTTAACTTTACCATCTGCCCATTTCAAGTTTTTTTCTGGGCAAATAATTTGATTTGAACCTTTCTTTGATCCTATCCAGAGAGCTTCAGTTTTTTCACAGTTAACTCGCAGGCCAGACAGTTCACCGAAACTGTCTAGCAAAGCAAAAGACCTCTCAAGCGATGATTGTGAGCCATCTAATATCATCGTAGTGTCGTCCGCGTACTGACTTAATTTACAATCAATGTTTCCCACGGAGATTCCTTTTATCTCGTTATCTCCACGAATAGCCGTTGCTAACACCTCGGCACAGAGAATAAATAGGTAAGGCGAGAGCGGGCAGCCCTGCCTTACTCCTCTACCTAAATGAAAGAAACCCCCAGACCATCCATTATTTATTATGCAGCTTTGGATATCAGAATAAAATAAATTAATCCAATTAATTAAAGAAAAACCAAAGCCAAAATGCTCTAGCGCTTTCCGCACGAAGGTCCATTCAATAGTATCGAATGCTTTTTCGAAATCGATGAAAAGAAGTAATCCAGGAATATCTTTCAAATGAGTATAGGAGATAACATTGTTAATCAAACAAATATTTTCGGCAATAGAACGGCCTTTCATAAAACCGGTCTGATCGTGATCTATAAGATCCGGCAACACAGACTTTAGACGAGAAGCGATCGCTTTTGATGCAATTTTGTAATCACAGTTAAGTAAGGTTATGGGCCTCCAATTCTTCAATTCGTTTAATGCTTTGTCCTTTTTCGGGATCAAAGAAATGATACCCCTCCTCTGAGTTATAGCTAGATTTCCTTTTTGATAGCTTTTATTAAGAGCACTTATAAGAAAAGTAGATACATCTTTCCAGAAAACTTTATAGAATTCAGCAGGGAGACCGTCTGTACCAGGTGATTTACCGGACTCCATTGACTTGACAGCTTCGAAACATTCTCTTTCAGATAAGGGGCCCTCGCATTTTTCCTTATCAATTTCGTTGAGTTTGTGTGGGTATTCATAACCAAAAAATTTTTTTTCCAAATCTTCTGTTATTTTGGTACTCTTGGTTGCGTAGAGATCACTATAAAAAGAATTACACTCTCTTAAAATATCTGAGTCATTTGTAAGATTTGCTCCATCTTTAGCCTTGATCTGCATTATTGTCTTTTTTTTGCAGTGGCGATTTTCAAGGTTCAGGAAATATTTGTTATTTTTCTCACCTTCATTATACCACCTCACTTTGGATCTAATTATGGCTCCTTTTGTTTTGTATTCAATAATGTTTTCTAATTCCCTTTTCTTCACCCTCAATTGTTCAGCAAGAGCTTCTTTGTTGTTGTTTATACAACTCTCAAGTTGCCTTTCAAGAGCGGAAATATCATTTTCAATATCAGCTTCCTTGGTCTTCATTTTCTTTATTTTCGCCTTTGAGTATTTAATTGAAGTATCTCTAATTTGAAGCTTAATCATTTCCCATAACAGCACTTCGTCTACTGTTTCGTCACTTTCGTACTGGTTGACCGTTTCAAGAATTGTAGATTTAATTTTGTTTACGTAATCCATTTCCTCCAAGAGTGACGAGTTTAATTTCCAAAGACCTGGTCCTCTGGGATGGGTCTGGTAATTAATAACGATGTTGCATAAAGAATGGTCCGTTTTGTAGCCGGGAAGGATATCAGCTTTTAAAATTCTTCCAGCGAGACTTACACTTACGAGGAAAAAGTCTAACCGACAATGTATTTCAGGCTTGTTTTGTCTCCATGTGTATCTTCTCCCGTCTGGGTTTAAGTCCCGCCATATATCAGTCAGATCAAGATTATCCCGAATATTTTGAATCACTTTCAAGGCGTTTCGGTGCGTCGTTGATTTACCGCCTTCTGTACATGGGGTTCAGAGCCACCTTAAATTTTCAAAAAATTTAAGGTGGCTCTGAACCCCATGTACAGAGGTTTTTTAAACTTTGCCAAAAGTTGCATTGCATCCTACTTATCAAAATTCTAAAATAAGAAAAAATTTCACCGTGCCGTTTTTGAAATATACGCTCTTAAAGCTGAAATTAAGGGTGTTTTTAGCAGGTCATAGTGTTGCTATGGTTACCTATTGTGTCACGAAAATAATACCAACGTGTTCACCAATGATTGGGCACTTGACACCATGATTGTGGCATCAACTGATAAAGAGTGGTAATAATGGTCCATCAAAATCTAAGTCCTGGAAAGTGCTGGAAACTGTTTTGAGCCACCTTAAGATGCAGCGTTTTTGCAAAGTTTAAGGTTATTCCCCAGTATTGCCTCTCTACTGCGCATAATTTCACGCGTGATCAGTGGACGGGCATTAAAAAAATGGAGTCTCCTTCTTTGCGGCTGAACCCCACAGAGGTAATTGTCATTTTCTCATAAACGAGTACGGTGACTTATCATTTTTTCCTGTTGCTTTGAATTGAGTAAAACATTTCTCTACGTAAAACAAATATGGACCAATTCTCAGTGTACAACAAGAAACAATCGTCGGAAATGTGAGTTTAGGAAGCTATGGTGACTACAACTATGGTGCTATTATAAGGATTTATGAGGTATAAACAAGGTGCTGTTGCTCCTAAATGAACATGGGGACCCCTCGTTTTTATTTCAAAATTTTAGTTTCTGTAATCAGGGTTCTCCCTAAATTTTTGAGTAGAAGGAGAATAAAATGGAGTAACCGGCAGAGGAATTTCCGCCATTTTTCACGTGTTGAAATACAGAGTATGTTGTCTTACATGGAGTGCTTTTCGTCGGTAACCGTTGCCTCGCAATCTGAGCCTGTTTCGTCTGCTGAACGTTCGATTGATGTCTGCAAGCAGATTCAAGCGTGGCGAAATTCTCGACGAAACTTTCAAGTTTATTCTGTCAAAAACATTTATTGGACACTTGGCTCTTCAAGGAAAACTTTATTTATTTCCGAATGTATTTCCCCAAGGGAAAGCAGGTGTTGCAAATGGAAAAGTTGCTGTTGGATGCAAAACAAAGTAATTATTTACTTTTTTATTTGGATCTGAGTAGCCGGCGCACCCAGGACGACTAGCCGGCGATTTTCGCCGGTCGCCGGGGCTTACGGAGATCTCTGTGTAATATAAACAATCAATAGACAAAGTTTGACAAAAATCTCAGTGCAGGTTCTATTTCTGTCTAGGGGTTTACAACTACCTCAAATTTACGAAACTGTTATCTTCCTCCTTAAGTGAAAACTAATTACAAACTATGTCGTCTTGAAACAACAACTAACAAGAGACAACTTTAAAGCACCTGCAGTCTATATAGTCCACAAAAATATATGGAGTATGGAGTATGGAGTGTTTTGTTAACAATCCCTAGTTATTTTGTAACTAGTAGGCTTTCCTTTCTGTCCAAAATTCAACCGACCTCAACAATGAAGGTTGTTGAGGTCGGCAAACGAAAAATAAGACAAATATCTAGATCTAAATGGAAGGCTGGAATGTTACAACTATATCTGCTAAATTCTTGGCGATTTCTCCAGCAATCAGTGAAAATGCTCACGTTTTTCTTAGCTATTACAGCAGTCAGTATAGAATGCATCAGTTCTAGCTTAGCTAACAGTTAAAGAACTGACCATGCAGCTCTCAGCTATAAGTTAAATCACATCAAAACAAACTTAGTAAATTGTATTCACTGCTGTTTTCCCCTGTTTGTAAACAACATAAACAGCAACGCTAGCACACGGTAGGCAAACCCCATGGCAAACAAAATGCCCACGCATGTGCTGTAATTATTCAGCGTGTATCCATTCCTTGTGGACAGCTCGTGGACATACGACTGTAAGACTTCTGGGTAACGATTAGCTTCTTTTTCGAACAGCGCTTCCAAATACCAGCGACAGTAGGATAGATTGTACAACAACGGTCCAATATATTTGTTTCCATCCATTTTACACAGCGTAGGAGAACTACCTGCAAAGATATATTCATAACGAAAACAGAAGTAAGTCCACTGATGTCGTTTGGCCAGATCAGTCAGTTCTTCCCGCACTCGAGGAATATCTCTCGCATGAGGGAAGAGACTGTTATTCGATTCATCTGGTTTTTTTCGACTCTTGTTTCAAAACTGGATGCTCTCGCAGGCTATATATTGGCGAATTAAGATTTCTTTTTTCTTCTCCCCTTCGGTCCATCCCCACAGAATTTAAGAATTGTTCCAGCAATTTAACCTAATACACTAGTCACTATTCTTATCCTTTCCTCACTATCCCTTCCTTCCCCACCCTCCCCTCCCCTGCCCTATCATTTCCACCCCACCCCTTCTACTTCATTATTGTATTTCTCCTCTTTGCTTACCTGACACAAGAGAAGAAATAAGCGCGAAGGTGACGGACGCCATTTGAGAATTCTTAGGACTGAAGATGGCGGATACGCAGTATCCCACTCCAGTGCAGGCAAATTGAGCTCCGAGCGTTGCGGCATAATGAAATCGAAAATAACCTGAAAAAGATTGCGTTGAATAACATTAAAGAATGCTAAGTATGCGTGGGACTAGCGATTTTTTGCGTTACATCTGGGCGCTTATCTGAAGGTCCGAGCGAAAAGATGTGCTATAGTACACTGGGGTCTACTCAAACGAGCAAATTCCGCTCTTTTACACCCGAACTTAGATTTCTAAAGAATTTTCACAAAACTCCCTTCTATATGAAGCAGCAACGTTTTTGGCACATTTTTGTTCTGAGGCAATGGGAAAAGGTGAGTTTTGCAAGTTGAAAACGGGACTTCGCGCTGTAAGATCTGCTCGCGCTAGTTGCACGCGAAATCTTTTGCATTTCTTCTGACTAATGAATAAAAGTTATAAAGAAAACTCTCAGCTATAGCATCGAGTTTATTTGTATGTTTCTCAGAACAATGTTTAATTATTACCAAAATCTGTTTTTTTTTGTCTGCTTGTTTGGCGAGCAGGAATGTCTGACGTGCACAAGCATCTAGTATTTTGTTGCCAACTTTTGTGTTGAGGTGATCCGACAATTTTATCCAACGCCAAACGGCACTAAAATCATGCTTGTCTCTTCGACATAGTGAAAACTTAGTACCGCAAAAATTAAATAGAGAAGGAGTTTTGAGAACTTGAACTCAAACAACAAAATCGAAATAAGCATCCGGGTTGATTAAAGAAAGCACAACCGTAACTTTGCTGCTTGAATATATCTGTGCATAGTTAGTAGAGGGGACGCAAGATATCTTTGACAATGTGATCGCCTGGAACAAGTTCAGCATCAGAAACTAATAAATGGTAATTTGACAACAATTCACTATCACTCACTGATTTGCTAACAATATCTGCTATGTCCACTCGAGTCAGATTGACTGTAGATGTCATTTGGCGAAAATAATATTCTGTCTTGACAAAAATCTTTTCAGCTGGTTTGGTTATGGACCAAAGACCTCCACGACTCAAACTTGACACCAGTCTTTGCGAATCAGACCCGGTTTCCATTTTTCCAGCTCTTAAGATTGCCATAGCATGATTGCTTTCAATTGTTGACATTTTTGCATGCTTCTTGTGTAGATTGTGTAATACATAACCTCCCACATATTGAAGACCAGCCTTCTCTTTCTCTGATAACAGAGTTTGTGTTGGTTGATTGCTGCTACAACAAGCCTTCGTGGAGTTGCAGTATACCAGCATACTATCTGCCACCTTAGTTGCTAATAATGTTGCAGCATTGCGGGATAGTCCTGAAAAAAACTTTGTTGACTGCAACGGCACTTGACCATAATATTTTCCATAAAACTTCTCGATGTCCCCATTTTTCAAATATTTATCATAAATTGTTTTCAGCACAGTAAATTCATTGGTTCCCTCATGCAATTGTTGGAACTGGTACAAATTCAACTCATTCCTAAGACTTGGTGCAAAAGCTTTGGCTCTATTTACAGTCTGTATGGCATTTTTTACAATTTCAGCAAGACCGCTTGGAGTGAGAGTCGTCCGTTCCTGATTGTCGTTTTCATTAGGGTTGTGCTTAGAAGCTCTGTGCCTCTGGTAACCTCCTCTTGTCTTGTATTTCTTTCCACAGTCGCTGCAAACAAAATCTGCCGACTGAACCTGTGGTAAAAACGATTACAAAGTGGTCTTGGTCATCACGGCAAAATGCACCAACATTTATGGCCTTCAAAGTTAAGTTAAGCTTAAGTTTACGTACAGTTTTGTCATCCAGCTCGACAGTGACCTGGCAATACAAAATTTCGCATAGTTAACTTGTCAACGTCGGGTATGTTGGTAAAGTCAGAGTCGTGTACGATGCACTTAGGCTCACTACAGCCGAAATAGGCCGAAAATTCTCATATAATTTACTTACATCCATCGCTGCAGCTGAAAAGTGTTCCTCGATTGTTTCATCCTCCTCTAACATGTTCAAAATCGCTTCAAAATCGTCTCCAAACACGAAAAGTTCGTTTCTAGCGTCCGCCATCTTGTTTGTTGTGTGCACGGTCAGAGTCACGTGACGGGTCAATTCAACCTCAGCGGGCACGCTATTGTTTCGGTCTTTGAAGTTTGCCGGCTTTCCCAACCAGTCCCCTCTACTAACTATGATCTGTGCTGTCTTCCTATAATTCCAGCTAAGCTTCTAATATGTTCCTACACTCGCATTTCTGCAGCTTTCGATGAAGTGTTATTCCAACAGGCAAAATAGTATTGAGTTCCGGCCAAAAGCACCAAAAGCCTTTAAAAATGCTCCACCAGTGTGTAAACAATAACGAAAGAAAACTTGATTTCCGGTTCGTTGACAGGAAATTTTTGGCAGCCATTAATCGCACCGCAAGCGCCGAAGGAGCGCTTGTGCCGGTCGTTCTCCGCGTCACACATTGAAACTAAGACCGGATATGCCGCTAGCTACTACGTCAAAGAAGTAGAGTCCATCTGTGGCAGGACAACTGTTTGACAGGAGCCCGCGAAAAATGTATCATGTATGCATGCAAATAAATGTAACAGAAACCGTAGTGAAGTTTTCAAAAAGGATCAATAACTTTCAAAAATGCGCGGTCACCCCTACATTTCATGTTATGAAATGGAGGTGGCAATCCTATTTTAGCTGAACCAGAGGCTGTCAGAGACGCTAAAAGCGAAGTTGCTACTTAAAACATACCAAAAATGGTTTACCATCTCCCATGTAGTTTTTAAGATCTTTATAAACATGTTTGTTTTTCTGTATGTAAGGAAATCTGTGAAGAAATATCAATTTTTGTTAAGATTCAAGGCTAATTATCTCAAAACAAAAATTGCGCGGTTACCACAATTTTTCTTTGTGGATTCCAATAGCCCTTGCAAAGATATACTTTTTCCGCGTGGTCCTAACCTGGCTCAAAAACCCTCGTATTTAGCAGGCAACGTCCTTAAATGTTACCAAGAAAGATGACCAGAAGATAACTTTGAGACAATACTCTATTTTCATCTTTAAATATTATTTTTCTTCCATTGTGGACCACACAACAATAAGCTTACGGGCTCAAAAAGATTATCCAAGCTGTAAGGACGTGTTTTATTATATGGCTAGTTCCGTGACCGAGCAAGATGAACCAATTCGCGCGCTGTGATTGGCTACCCGAGCGGGCAAGATGAAGCTATCTTGCCCGCTCGGGACTACCCGCTGTATCCGGCAGGAAAAATTACCCCGAAAGCCATATAATAAATCCTTTATTGACCTAGCTTGTTCGGTCAAGATAGCTGGATATTGGCCTCTACTTCGTCTCGGTCTATAAACACGCAAAAATAAAAAGAACTTGGCCAATATCCAGAATCTTGACCTCACACCTGGTCAATAACCCATATATGTTGCTAAGTAACAGCTGACTTCCCCTGATAACGACAAGCAGCCGCTCAGACAAGTTGTTAGCCGGGTGGACAATAACAAGGTCTGCATGTATTTGAACATACCTCTTGGTGAGACCAGTGGGTACAGCAGGCTCAGGTAGACGACGGGAGTGATAAGGATTATGGGAATCTGAGCAACGTTCACAGCCACGAAGTAACTGACTCTGTTGATTCCAGAGGCTGCTTCCCTGGAAAGGCATATGGAATATTTTACATCCATGTGATGCTATAAATGAGACAGTACAGTCCTGTCGCACTTTATGATCAAGTCAAAATGAGTCCCAAGATAGAGCACTACGGTGGCAGCAGATAGTAAATGCTGGTATACCCTGCGCAACTCCACGAAGGCTTGTTGCATAGCAAAGCTAGCAGTCCTTCACCACACAAACTCTGTGTATCAGAGACAAGAGAATGGCTGGTCTTCAATATGTGGGAGGTTATGCTATTACACACTACACAAGAGCATGCCAAAAATACGTCAACAAATTGAAAGCATCATGCATATGCGCAACTTTAAGAGCTGGAAAAAGGAAACCGGTCTGATGATCGCAAAAGAACTAGGTTCAATGTTTGAGTCGTGAGAGCGGTCCCTTTGGATCCATAACAACACAAACCAGCACTGAAAAGTTTTGGTGCAAGACAGAATATTATGTTTCGCCAAAATGACATAAC
>JAHPZR010019526.1:5000-7500 GCA_019787425.1 Platygyra sinensis
AACCCTCCAGCCCGGTGACTGGGACGAAACTTTTTTGACAAACTGAACAGCTTCGCTTTCGCAACATAACAGCAAAAATAGCATAGCTTTTGTCTTGTATGTATTTAGGAATGTGCGAATTAGCTTTATTAGTAAAGTTACTGCAGTACACAAAGCTACGACAATCGAGAACGATACAAGTTTATGTTCCATCTTTTGGTTTCTTGAACTTCACGGGCCGATCCTGGTCAACCGGGCTGAGACTTCCCATATGAACAGAAAACAAAATTCGTCCCGGTGACCGGGCCTGCCCTTTTACTGGGCTCATATGAAAAGGCCCTAGGCTGAATAACTGCAAATAAGTAGCTACTAAATCTCTTTTGCATGGTTCATGTTAGAAGAGATATACTCAGTGAAAACCTGTTTTGCCTACCTTCTCTTCAGCTGTTCCTTGTTGCCATGAGCTCTTGTTTAAGTCAAACACAGCTAAACGGAGAGAGAAGCTTCTGAATTTTCAGTGGACAAGTCCGCATACTAAATGGCAGGTGTGTAACATGATTTGCGTGCTTACCCACTTTACAGACACAATATTTCCGATGGATAACGAATTGTTAGATTGCATGATCATCTATTGAAATTTCGATAACAATAGCTAATACACCATCTGCTTGTGAAATGTCGGCATGTTTAAGGTGGCCGAACTCAGTTTTCAAGTATGCCTAATTCACCATAACTTTTAAACTATTTATGCTTTGGCACCCATTTTTTGCAAGAGTCAAGGTTAAACACAGAAATATTTATTCTCGCATTTTGACTAGGGTGTGTGCTGTTGCCATGGCAATGGGGCTGGTTAAAAACAAGGCTTAAATAATGGTTTTCGTTTATTTAAAAAAAATCCAGTCGTTAGATTGTTTTCATATTTCGCACACTAAGAATTGACATTAAATCCCTACTGTCAACATGATTCTAATAAAATTTTGACATAGGCGATTTTCGTAATTTGCCGTTGTCAAAATTCAAATTTTTTTGATAGATCATTCACATAGTCTCTAATCTATTTTTCTGCCAAATTTCGTGAAATTCTAACGACTGGATCGTTAGAAAAAGGCATGTTTCTGCTAAAGCAATCGGTCTCAATTTTTCAAGCAACTGCGCATGCGTTGCATTTAACTGGGTTCTTTCGCTAGCAAACAAAAGCTGAAAATTGCTGGGTTCTTTGCATCGTTACCTTTTCCAACATATCTTTGTAATAAAAGACTAAAGCCATCAATACACTGCGTTCAATTATAGAGAAAAATAACACAGATAGTGCAGGTGTTGAGTAAATAAAAGAGAGGTTAAGCATGACGTTTACGGCAGACGGCAAACGGCAAAAATGAAACTTTTGCTGTCTGTCTTCAGCTCTCTGTACAGTAGAATCAAAATATTTGTATTTGCAGTGAATAGTTAGAGACACTTTTCTATTTTTGTATGATTTATTTGAGGATTACAAGAAAAGAATAGAAAATCAGAAGTGACCTTTGCCGTTCGCCGTATGCCGTAAACGTCATGCTTAAACTCACTAAAATGATCGCTCTATTGACGGCATGTTTGTTTTTTGAAATCCTTGTGCACGTGCTGAATTGCATCAGCAAAAGCACGCGCGAAAACTGTATTCAGCCACCTTAATAAACAGGTTTCTTGCTGACTTCTATCCTGGGAAAGAATTTCAACAGTTTTCACAGAAAGGGTTGGAAGTAAATATTTTTCGGCCAACGAATTCGTTCATGACAGTAAGTGTATTTTGGAGATTAAATTATTCGGTTTAATAGGAGCTTGATTTCAAACTTCTACGATAACGTTTTTACTCGAATTTTTCATCATTCCGTTCATTTTTTCATTCATTACTCCTCTCCTTAATTTCCTAACTTGAATCTTCAAGCTGGATCAACGCGGTCCTGTTAAGTAAATAAACAAAAGAAGCACACAACTTAAAAGAGAAAAAGAAAAAAACATTAGGGAGATCCTGTTCCTGCACTGTGCATGATACCCAACTTACATCATTTGCAAATTATTCGGAAATTTTTACAGTACAGTATAGCATTTTTAAATAGCTCTTAAGCCACCAGTATCTTTTACGGAGCAAATTCTACTTGAGACACTGTACAAGGTACGTAACGGTTTGATAGAATTTTTCTTATTTTCCCGTTGTTATATCAGTAAAGCCAAAACTATCATTATCACATATGTTGTTTCAGTCTAAAACGCTTTTTGTAGCCCTTAATTTGCGTTAGGTATGTTTTAGCAAGGCGTTCGAAATTGCTGTCGAAAAAAGTGTCCGAAAATTTTTTGGAAGGTGTAGGTTCGGAAGCATTCTTGGGAAATTCCCAGAAGAACCTTGTACTGCGTTGTAGTTAATACCAGTTTAATTCAGTTCCCATTAAAGTAGGACCCCATAAACACAAAGAATTCCGCCACACCTCACGTTTAACTTTCCTGTGTAGGGCTGTAATTCAGACTTTGACTACAAAATTGTTTGGGT
>JAHPZR010019526.1:12500-85492 GCA_019787425.1 Platygyra sinensis
GTATGGTCTCCTGTTTTGATTGACAGCAGTCAAAACTCCAACCTATCGGGTTTTTTTTTCTGATTTTCTTGGATATCATGATTTCAATTTTGTTATTGGAATAGACTACTTTTCCTGGTAAACAGCTTAAAAGAAACAGAACGAGAGAGTGAGAAAAAAGAGAAATATAAAAAAGATTATGAAGGTACACTTGGACCCATCGTAAGTAGAACATTAGCAAAATATAAATCCGGTTTGGTTGGAAATTTTCACCATTCTTTGTTGGTTTTAGCAACGATTAAACTTGAACATGGCTCAAAGGAAAAAGTCAATACTAGAGAAAAGGTTTATTATTGATCATTCTTATTAAACCGAAACGTTCTCTTTCATGGCCTAGAATCTCGTGCCAAACACCTTAAACGGCTTCTCGACGTTTTACATTTTGGAAAAGATGGGTTTTAATAACAATTATGTCTCGACAAAAGAAAAAGAATATTTATAACCTTCTTCGATGTGTCATCAGCGGTATAATTTTCAAATAACACGACAGCTGATGAAACCACAATTTTCTTACATGTACACAACAGTCGATGATAAATATTAAGACCGAAATTGTCGTAAAATCATTGATGTGTCTCGCATAGTTAATCTGTACCCTTGAACATGTTGAAGACTTTTTTTCGGAAACTTAACAAATTTCTTGAAAAAATATATCGGGCTAGGTCTTTCCAAATTCAGTCGCAAGCAATCCTGCCGTTGAAAAAAATCTTTCGCGACAGTGCAGTGAGAGAGACTTGCTGTGTTCATTGAAAATCAATCTCGTACATCAACAGTTCCAGACAGTGTTTGCTCTGAGATTTTCGTCTCGAAGTTTATGTTTAGTGCTGTTGTGTAGACTGTAAATTAATTTACACCTTGAGGCGGAGCTAGATTATTTGCCCTGTCGACATTGTAATAATGATAGTAGAAGACTTTTTCTTAAATTAATTTTGTCGAGAGAAAGGGTGGGCAAGCTGAGTCTTTTTGCGTGGGCTTTGAAGCTAGGAACGAAATCAAAGTAAAGCCATTGTTCCAGTGAAACAGAAAAAGTAAAGGCCTGACGTCTTTTCAAAGCAGGGTGCCCTGTAATATTCCTGAAGTGATTGATTGACAAATGGTTTCTGCGGCAATGAAAACCGCGAATGAACAATAACTGGTAACAAGATGAAAAGCTTTTCAAGACATTTTGACAAAATACGACCGCCAAAAATTAATGTTTATTTCCGCCTTCCAGTGATTGCCATCTACCGAACAATGGACTGCTCATATTAGATCGAGTGGTTGCTGCTGCAAAAACGAGTTGGAACCGTGAAAAAAATAAAAAACTGAAACCTGATGTTTCGCATGGACAGCTTTGGAATGGAAACTCTTCCGACAACAAAAAGTTAAGTTTAACACTCTAAAAAAGTGAGCATTTGGTAGATTTATTTGTTTGTCGCTTCACATTTTCACATCTTATCTGAAGGTTTTAAATTTTGGACACAGCAATATAACATATTCCTTATGGTCTCAACTTTTAAGAGTCCATTGCTGAGACAGCGCCGACTTCAAACTACACCGATGATCAACGAATCATCGCATGAACACGTCTTTGATTTACTTCTGTGCGAAGACGAGTTAGGAGCTGGTTTTACAATCGTCGGGTTGGTGTTCATGTTCTTCATAAATTATCTCTTGCCTTTTTGGGAACACCCTGGTCTGTGGTGGCGTGCGTGAAATGTTTGCACCTGCAGTCGTTCTCGGAAACAATTCATATTCAGCCTGGCTCTCTCGGATATCATGGTCGCTGCATCTGTCTTACCTTTCGACATAGTATATTGGATTTGCATTTCCTCGATGGCCGTTGGGTGAATATGTTTGTAATTTATGGAACGCGCTATTTTTTCTCTTCCTGACCGCTTCAGTGTTAAATCTGACTTCTATAAGTATAGACAGATTTTTGGCCGTTGTGTATCCACTTCGCTATAACATATGGGTGACACCGAATGTAGTTAAATTGATGATAGCAAGTGTGTGGGTTTATTCTTTCGCCATTGCCGTTTTAATCTTCTTTCTCTTAGACCCCACCGGAAGGTGAAACGTATAGTTTTAATTTAAATCCATTTTTTCATGGTTTTCTTCTCATCGGAAATGTTATTTTTCCATTTATAATTATGATTATCTTGTACTCTAAGATTTACATTATCGCAAGAAGGCACGCAAGGCGTGTTGGGATGACGTCATCGAGTGCGAAACACGTCATCACTGACAAGGCGTTCGAATAGCTTTGGCGCGGGAAACTGAAGCTCGCGAAGACACTTGGGATTGTTGTGCTCTGCTTTGTGATCTGCTGGTTACCTTTTGAAATAATCAACGTTGTGATTCTCGTCGACAAAGGAGTGACGACTTGCGTGGTGGAAATTATTGACACTGTCGCTTGCTGGCTGGCATATGTTCATTCTTCCTTCAATCCGCTTGTGTACGCGTTTGCTAGTTCAGAGTTCAGACGGGCGTTTAGAAAAACTGCTGTGCAAAAAGAGAATGGACAAGTAACTTGGAAGTAAGGATGATGGCATACAGCCAAAGTAATACCGCTGGCAAAAGAGCAGTCGGCTCAGCCTCTGCTGTAAAACCAGACGAAAGCTGAAGCCTGGGCCTCGTGCCCAGAGGTCTCTCCTGGACGATTTTCAAAATGGGAGGGGTCTCGGGAGAAGGCCTGTTTTCTCTCGCCGGCCATTTTGAAAAAGAGAAGAGCCTTGGAAAGGGGTTGATCTTTCTTTTATTAAAGATTTTATAATCGAGTCTTTGACTGAATTGTAAAGTTTTTTTTCTTCTTACTCATTTTTTTTTTGCAAAACCTGCTACGAAAACGAAGAAACCTACATGCGGCTGTGGCATGGGCTCCTTGCTGTGACTACTTTTTTTTGCTTTATTTCGTTTTTTCAGTGTTATCTTGTCATTTATTAGTTTACTTCAACGTTCCACTTTTTATTGTAATACAATGGGCTTTTGTCTGGATTTTTTAAATTGTAACGTTTTTTGTCAGTTGTGAACATTCCCTGAAGAAGCCAGACCGAGCCTGACGAAATATTTAACAATTAGACTACGAGCCCGAGTTTTCTACGAACAGATAGTCAACGAGGCGTAGCCGAGTTGACTATCGCTCGTAGAAAACGAGGGCGAGTAGTCTAATTGTTTTAGTATAAATTTACCGAAGTCTCATTGCATAAAAAGAAAAAAATGTCAAGTAACGCGTAGAAAAGAACTGTTTTATTATGTTGCATCAGGTTCAAACGTGATGCGCGATGTGCACTGATGCGTAACTGTTTTCTATCAGCAGATAGAAAACAGTAATATAGCCAATCAAATTCACGGATTCACAATAGACTACGGTAAATTTATACTAATAGAAGATATATAACAGTTAACCCCAACCGTACGGTCAGCCTTTTTCAGTTCTGTGACTGGATGCATGAAACTCCTCTTGAGAACCAACAAATAAACTTAGGAATCCAGTTCTTGAGTGGTTGATTGCCTGAAAAGTTTACAAACGACTGAAGATGAGCAAAAAGTTGTACGTGCTTAATAGGCCTCGTTCTATGTATGTTAATATTCTAACATGGCTCCGAGGATTTCAGGTCAAAATTGTCTCTCGACAGACTAATTTCGATTTATTAAAATTCAGTCTAAACATGCACAATAAATCTCAGAACGAGGCACTGGGAATAAACCCCACAAAACTCTGTATTTCCCCAGAGCTTCGTACTCAGGTCTTTTGTGTTAGGTCACCTGGTTTATCGAATTTGGTCTATTCCCAAAAACGACTTGAATACAAAGAAAACAACACCAAATATAGAAGTTTGACCTGAAAGCCTCGGAGCCATGTTAGAATATTCATCATGATATCGAACGTGGCCTATTAGTTGGTTTCAGACATAGTAATTTTTGCAAGGACCACCGTGACGAAATAGAAGTACCGGATCCTCTTGTTGTAGAGGCTCTAATCAGCGATAAGTTGAATAATAGACGAAAATTAGCAAGGCTGATTAAACAGTATAGGGATATATCTCTATACTGTTTAATCAGCCTTGCTAATTTTCGTCTATCAGTTGGTGTCCAGGATCTTCTCCACTTTTGCAAAATGGCGACAAGCCACCATTTTGAAAATCTTCGTGAAGACCCTAGGACGAGGTTATGGTAGTAGAAGCTTAGAAGGTCAAAAAAGCAAACTCTGTCGTACATTAAACGCATCACATGTTTTCCCGCGATTTGTGCCTGCTGCGTGTATTTTTTTTTTGGGGGGGGGGGGGGGTTTGATTGGTTCATCAGAGTGTCTTTGTAATTTGTGACTGACCAGAGCAGGTTCTATGGCAATCAGTTGAAAACTGCTGTTAGGGTTTGTATGGGAATATTGATGCCTAAAAACACAGTCGGGGTAGGTGAACCTCGGAGTAGATCAATAAAGTACCCTTACTTTTGCCATTTTCCGTAGCCTGTTGTATGTCTTGAGCTTTACAGTGAGTTTCAGAGAAAAAGAAAGGTAAAGAGAATGACTGACTATTGGAAGCAAAATCACGTGGTCTTCAGGCGGAATGGAGCAGAGGTTAAAATCCTCCACGATTCAAATTGATCTGAAAGTGCGAGATATTACCACGCAACAATATCAATAATTATAATTGAAATTCCAGTCTGATTGCTCGTAGTGACTGAAATTTAATTACAATTCCCTGAGGGCGAAAAGATACTTTTCTCTTTACAGTGAAAACAAATTCCTTATTGTCTTCTGAAATAATTTTTTTTCTTTACTTGCTAATGTACAGCTTTCAACAACTACTTTTCCGATCTACGCGAAGGTTCTTGAAAACACATAAATCATTCTTTTCGCAATTTCTTACATGCAGTCTTAATTTATTAAGGTTCAGTCTAGTTACAATACTAAGATAAAATTACTATAAAACGATGTGTTAGACGTATAATGGCGATTACAGAAGAGTCGATTTATTATTTGTCATTAAATTGTAACTAAACTTAGCAATAACAATTGCGTGGTTTTTTGAAATAAAAATGATAACTTAGACAATGAAACCGAAGAAATAATTTTGTATATTTAGATCACACGCAGCGATTGTTTAAGTGAAAAATTCAGTTCATAGCGTGATGTGAGTTTCTTGGTTCAAATTGATTTGAATAAGAGACAAATTGAAACAATTTTAGAAAGGAAGGCATTTGAAATAACTTGAAAATCGCGCGTCTTAAAGCAGCTACTTAAAACACCCGCAGCTGACTAAACAAGCTGTCTGAAACTCGAAAGATCAGAGGAAACTTTTCATATTCTACGGCATCTTGAAACGTTTCACGTCGGACCCAACACAGGAAAGATCGGAAATTAAATTAAAAAGCTTCTGACAGCAAACAAAGTCCTAACTGTGTAAAAAAAGAACTACAATTTTTTCGTTAGATAACCATGTCTACCGGCGTTGCATTTTCTGGTGGTGGAATCCGATCAGCTGCATTTTGCTCTGGAGTGTTACGCTACATTCTTCAAAACGAGATCGCCTTGGAATACTTGAGCTGTGTTTCGGGAGGCGGTTTCACCGGTGCCTCGTACCTTGACTGGAAGTACCATCACAACCAACAGGACAGCCCTGAATGGCACCAGAAATTTTTTAATCGCTTGAGACAGCGTTGTGGGACGTTCTGCTTCTGGAGCAATCCATTCATTGGAATCCTTGATGCTATAATGCTGATACTTCTCCTTGTTGTAGTCGCCATTGTTCTCCCGGCTTTCACAACCTTCGCTTTTGCTCTGCCAACAGCTTTTTCTGTAGATTACCTCTTTGGAGAAATACTTCGCGCGGGTTTCAAATGCCCCAGTGGTCCAAATACCACCGAAACCGAGGGATGCGTGCTTGTAGAAAGTCAAGACGAAACCTTCACTTTATTTGGCGCGCTGTTTGCATGTTCCGCAGGGTTTTATCTGTTAAAGTTGCTCTTTCACCCCTGCCGTTCTTCCATGCGTAGCAAAATAAAAATACTCTACGTCAGTGCTTTTTCTTTACTTGTCATGACGTTTCTTCCGTGGTTTTTTGAAGTGTTTCTTCGAGTTCACACTTCAGTGTATGTCAATGGCTTTATTTTACTTGCCAGTGTTGCTCTATGGCTCGGCTTTCCGCCTTTGCGAAACATGGCATCCTTAGCCCTACTGGTGTACGCTTACGCTTACACAACAAAATGGCGAGTGTATAAGAGTCCTGTTCTCTTTGTTACTTATTCAGAAGACACGTTTTACAAGGCATTGCTTGGATCTGCCATACTCCTGTGGGCAGGACCTTTTCTAGGGCTGGTCAAAATGGCGGCAGTTCAAACATACGGCAGGTAAGCCATTATAGTTGCCGTTTTTGTTTCAAGTCCTCAAACAAAATGACAGGATGAATAAGAACGAAATTAAGTACCTTTAAAAAACAAAGCCAGATCAGATAGATCAAATCTATTTTCTACCCTGATACACTAATCATTCATTTACAAAGGATCATTTTTTAGAGAGGCATAAAGAAAGCAGAGAGTTGAAACTTGATTTCCGGGGTAAATATTCTTGAGGAAGAAGAAGCCAGGACTAAGTCGTAGTAAAACTGACACTGAAAGTATTATTGATTTAAATTTTAGTTAAATGAGGTCATCGGAATACGATACAAAGTAATATTTTTTTAGCAAACGTGCATCGGTGGCCGGCGTAAAAAAAAAGAGGATTTGGTAGCTTAAGATGAGGGAGCGGTGCGGGAGAACAAGTCTCCCAGGGGCGTGGGCTCCTGCCCAGGGGTGATTTTGAATTTCAAACAATGCTCTTTAGATGATTGGCCGTTGACTAGCAACCCTAGCCGGAACTGAATAGCAACACGTTTTGCGTCCTGCAGAAATTTAATTTACAGGTTGCTGTGGGTTCTTTGTCAAATAGCCTCCAACGAGGACATTCTTTGGGCTCGTCACGCAAGATTGCGTGACGAGAAAAAATGTCTACGTAGGAGTTCTACTATGGTAGGCTTGGCGAGGTTACATTCAGATCTTGTCTGAAAATAAAACTTTTAGAGAATTAACTTTCATAAAAATTCAGTCGCTAAATTGTAAAATTGAGCGATTTTTTAAAAAGTGATTAGTATTTGAAAAACAACAGATAGAAGAATACAACTGCAATTCTCGCATGATAGTTTTAGTTTGTGGTCATTTTGGTTGCCATTACGACGTACTGTAGGTGTATGTATCTTCCTTCGTTATGATGTTTTAACGTTTGTTTCAAGACTATCATCATATGGTTCATATTTCACAAAGGTAGTTATCAAAGATTTGTTCTTCATTGGCGTAAAGTCTTGAAGCGAAAAAGAACAGAAACAGTTTTAACCTTGTTCCCGGAGTCTTCTATTCCCAGAGGTAAGATCCTGGGAACGAGTTTGAGAAAGTTTTCCTGAAATGAAACTCTTGTGAAGTGTGAAGCCATCTACAATAAAACTGCGTTAATACGGACAAATTGTTGTGGCCCGTTGGTCACCGGATTAAAGGGGTGGCCGTATTATACAGGTGTTAGCCGTAAGGCGGTGTTCCACTGTATTCCGCTATAGAAATAAAGTTGTTATTATTATTATTATTATTATTATTATTATTATTATTATTATTATTATTATTATTATTATTATTATTATTATTATTATTCCGTGTAAAGTCACTGTCTTTCCTTTTTTTAAGATGGCGGCTTCAGAGGGCGTTCTTCTCACCTGAGAACACTGGGTGCTTAGGATGTGCTGGGATATCCGTCAATGATATCATACCGTTTTGCTCATGCGCAGATGAGAGCGAATGGGAAAAGCTTGACAAAGGTTACGTCACGCTGGGTAGGATCACTTTCTGTTTTAAATTAACAATTAGATTAATAACTAGATAATAAAATGTTTAAGCAAGCAACCGGAACGATGATCCTGCTGGTATACGTTGGATCAATATAGTGATCTAATCGGCTTCAGAAATAAAATGAAGAATATGAAGGCAGAAACCGATACAGCGTAGAATGTTTTTTTGAAGGTGTACTGGATAATGGCTGCCCCCTCGTCAACTTCCAGCCTTAGAAATCGAGAGCGAATGATATAGTTGTTTAAGTATAAATCTACTATACAAGTCGTTCAAAACTTTATCTAAATCCTCTTCACTGACACTGCCTTTACTGACGCTTTGAAAGCGCAAAGAAGCGCCCGTCATTCTGTTAACAAGCTCACACTGCTACGCTACTCACTATCTATCACAGAATAGATAGTGAGTAGCATTGTCAATCAGAGAACGGCATTAGTGGTGAATCTCAGGCTACTATTCCTCTGCTTTGTTCCCCATGCAGGTGACCTTGCAGGCCTGAAGCCTGAGTATCTTTGTAACACAGTAGCGAATAACTGGCAAAAGGAACCCAATGGTGACAGCTCGGACGCCTTCGAGCTTCTCACCCTCTCCCCCACGGGGATAGAACGGTTAGACGAGAGCCCGGATGAATATAGCAGCTTTGCAGGTTAAGTTAAATTACACTTCTTTACTAATATTCAATAACGTTCGATGTTTGTGTTTCAATGTAATGTTAATGGACTGCCTTTTGATGTGATAGATTTGATAGCTTCGAGCTCAAGTTTGCTAACACCGAACAAACAAACAAACAAATATTTAGTATTAATTACGACAAAACTTTTTATCGTCTAGGAAAAATTCAACCACGTGACCTTAAGCTGTCTGACGTCATGGCTACGTCAGCAGCTGCTCTTGCACTATATATGGGCGTATATGACGTCATGGCTGAGAGAGTGCGGAACCTACAGATGGTGTTAGGAGTGCACTTTGGCAAGTCCCTCATATCTGATCCAAGCAGGGATGTAGCGGGCTCGACAATTCCGTGTTGCAGAGTAAGATCCATTTTGCTTCTTTCTCCGCTCCGACAAACTCACCGTCAAGTTTAAAAATCACAACTGTCACGGTTCAACTCTCTTCTTAGGCTCGACTTTCCACGCTCTCTCGAGTCCAGTCTACGTTCCTCCTTCCTTTGGGGGAGGAGCGCGGGCTCCTTTCCCGAACAGCGGCGCAAAATCAAGCCTGCTCTCTTCTCGGTGTTCGAAATGTGGTAACACACGATCTCTCGTGTTTCATAAATTACCACAGGTCACCCAAGCATAATATAAGGGTTTGTATGGTGAACTGTGGCTGAAATATAAGAGTTTGTATGGAAATCGAGAAATTATATTACGTAGCTCTTATTAACCGAGCAGGAGGTCTGTATGGGAGAATCTTGACCGAGGTCGTAAGTACAGACCGAACGCAGTGAGGTCTGTACACGCGACCGAGGTCAAGATTCTCCCATACAGACCGACTTAGCTCGGTTAATAAGATGTTTATTATATGGCAAAAACAAGAACAATTGAATTCGTTTCATGTAATTAGTTTGTACTAACTCACATTTTGCTTGCGAACGGCGATGAGCCGGATTTAATTCTTCGAAAGTTTGCTCGTCCTCTTTACTTTTTTTTTCTCATGAGCTCTTCAACACTCACAGGAATATATATTTTGAGATGAAAACAGTCAATGGTTTTACATTTTAGCTTGCAACTTTTTCACTTCAAAACATTACCGGTCTAGATGGGAAAATCTAGACCGCGGTCAATATCCATTTCAGCCAATCAAATTCGTGGGTTTGGTAGTTCCCAGTCCTTGTGAGACAGAGCCATATAATAAAGTCTCTTATTGTAACACCGTAAGGCAACTATATCAAAACTCGCTCAAATCTCGTCTAATCTCTCCAGGATAAGAAAAAAATGATAAGATTGAGTGTTCAAGAGTATGTACTTGGTAAATAACCCATACATTGAACGACTGTAATGTCATTTCTTGATTTCCATACAAACTCTTATATTTCAGCGACAGTTTACCATACAAACCCTTATATTACGCTTGGGTGACCTGTGATATTACTTGCAATATTATTGTAGTGTAATGCAGTGCAAATTAATGTGGGCGCGTTTCGTAGTTTTGGGCCATGATCGTATGACAGCTCCAGTGATATTCGAAAATTCTCCCACGCAGTGTAATTTTTTAATAGGCCATTTCTGAGTTGCCCTTTGCCTTCGCGCAAAACCAGTCACTTGGAAAAGTGTTCTGCCTAGATGTTGATTTTCATGTAAATCAAGCTCATTTTCATATGAAAGGTTTTGCAGAAAGACTGGCTTTGAAACAGAAGCACAGGATATTTGGAAATGACTTTTTGCGCCTCAATACCATAACTAACAATGTTTCACTCATTCCCAGTTCCTCCCCATCATCATCCAGTTGTTTATCGTAGTTCCAGTCATTTTGCCACCGTTCCTAAGTGACGACTGGCACGTGATTGTGGTGGCCTGGTATCTAACTGTCCTCCTTCTGGTGCTGATGATTGCCGCGTTACCAACAGGCCGTAAAAATGGCGGATACGTTGAGAGGTTCGTGAGGTAAGAGGGTTTGGAGAAAGTTTTTCGTGGGGAATTTAGGTCGGGTACAAAACGTGCAGTGCTATCCAAAGATAAAAGCAATGTTTGTTGTCGCTGTGTGAGTCATTATCAGAAATAAAAGCGATATAGAGTAAGAGAGATTTTCAGCTGAATGTCGCAAGTAAACAGACAATTATTTTGGTTTTAGTTTTAGTACTGTTTGAGATCGGCTGAATAGTCCAATTTGTAAGTATTTCGTTTGGTTTTGGCTTTACGATACTGTAGTGAAAACCGCTCTATAGGAATTTAAGAAAACCTCGACAGCACAAACAACGGGAACGTCGCTAAAAAGATTTAATTAGCATCACAATGCTCGAACACGTGCGTTATAAATCTTTGTTCATTTCTTTGCCATTCTCTGCGATAAAAACACAACGTCAAATGACCAAATTTTGCGTAATCTGGAGATCGTGAACCACGAAGGCTAATTTATTTTAAATTTAAGTAATATATCAAACATGAAAGAGCGTGTTTAATCATATTTTTAAACACCAAGGAGGACAGTTGAAAATACGACGCGTTGCGGAGTGTTTCTATCAGTGTCAGAGCTATCCTCAGTCTGATATTTATCGACAAAATCATTTCCGAATAGCAATATTGACAAATCACCGTCGTGTGCACATTCTCATCTAAAAAGCGGGAAAAATGGTCTTCTCATGTTACAACAATAAAAGCAAGTGACACACTCGAACACCAACCCACATTCTGGCCAGTACCTAACGCATGCGCACAGCCATATCATCCGGGCAGTGGCAGCCATGGACAGCTGTTTCGGTCTTGTTAGGCCTCATCAGCATGGCATAGCCGTCGGGCAGAAAATAAGACTTTAAGCCCTATGCACTCTACCCTTTACCCTTTACCCTTTTGTCTTCTCGTGTTGTTGTTTTGAATAGGGAAGGTAAGAAATGTACGGAGATTTCTAACCCACGTGCACAGCCAGCTTTTGTTTAGCAATGGTTCTGATCGTCAAATATTTTGTTCGGTGACACTCTTGGTGCAGTTGTTGTCGTGCTTTTCTTCGACTCCCTTATTTGAGACTCCGTCCACACTTTGACGGAGGAATTTGAAAACGCAGCTGGTCTATCGTCCACACTAATCCGTCACGAAAAACGGGAGCTTTTCGAAAACGCTCTTTAGTAGAAGTAGTAGCGCTCAGGGCACTAGTATTTTCGAGTTGACAAAATAAAGTATAAAACAATTTTAAAAAAGAGGAATTTGAAAACGCCGGCCTTTCATTTTCGTGTGGACGGAAAACATTTTGAAAACGGAGCTTTTTCACAACTATGACGTCACGATAATCACGTGATTTCGCTGACCAAGTTTTCGTCAAACACAAATCCAAAATGACCGGTGATTGTTGCGTTTTCAATTTAATCCGGCGTCGACTTACCCTGCGAGACAGAGGTTCCTTGCTCTTTCTTCTCGGTGAGAGACGAGAGGAACCGTGCTCGCAACGGCACGATTCTTTGATCTCGCCGCCGTCCACGGCCAGGGACGAATAAATTTAAAAAAAACAGCTTTTGGCAAGTTTAAAATGGGTTTTGAATTTGCGCATGGCAGACGTGAGTCAAAATGCTGGTTGAAAACACTTAATCGGACTTGAAAGTGCACGCGCTGCATTATGCAAATGAGCTACTTGTACGCGTCAGACTTTCCTTTCAAAAACTCTCGCAAACTCTCTCAACATGCTACCCTGTATAAGAGGTGCAGTAGAAACTGCTGTTTGCTGCTAAATTTACGTCGCAAATCGAACAGCTTTTGTTGGAGTTTTAGGCGACACATTCGCCGAAGAAACAGGAGTTGCTGACATACTGAAGTTTTTTTGCTCCGAAGTTGTCGCAAGCTGTTGATCTCGCGAAATAAGAGGAAGTGACGTTTAGCTTCAAGGACAGGAAGTGGCGTTTCGCGTGACAGATGCTGACGTAGTTCGCGCATGCACGATAGGAAATCGTGCGGTTGCGAGCAGAGGCTCCTCTCGTCTCTCACCGAGAAGAAAGAGCAAGGAACCTCTGTCTCGCATGGTAGCGTCGACTGGGCCTAAATCTTAGAAAAAAAATCAGTTTACCTGTTTCCCTTTCGCCTTTAATGAACGCTATCATAATTTTTCTGACACTGATTGTCACTACGTATTTTTTATATTTCCTCAGGTGGTGTGTGGTCAATATCTATCATGTTCGATTTTCCCGCCTTTTTCTACAAACTGTAGACCTAGGCCCAGTTCCCCCAGCTGTCCTCAATCTAAGCGACGGTGGTCATGTCGAGGACCTGGGACTACTAGCTCTCCTAAAAAGAGGCTTGAAAAAATTGTAGTCGTCGACGGTGCTACCAGGGGGCAAGCTCAACCTGTGTCACTGGAGTTAAACCGGTCACTGGAGTTGGCGCGACGAAAGTTGCGATGTTCGTTCAGTGCGATGGATGGTCGAGACATTACCGAAGATCTCCGATGTAAGCTCGATGAAATGCCGGACAGTTATAAGCCTCGGTTTTACAAGTTCAGGGTTGAGTACTACGAAAAGAAGCCGAATGGCCTGAGCGATGAAAAAGTCGGAGTGGGTGATATTTTGTTAATACTTCCTCGACATCCCGTCCAAGGTAAGTCAAGGGTGATCCCTCAACGAACCCTTCCCTGATTACAGTGTAATGCGCTTATGAAAGTCACCATGCCTTAAGAAAAAAAAAGACATTATGAAACAACGAAATAGTGTTGGCCGTTTGAGCTTAGGTGTACTGGAAGTGATGAGATAAGCGATCTTTAAAAACAGAACATTTCGTTTGTGCGTGGACTTAGCATTAGCGGGTTAAACCTGTTTTATAAGCCATTTTTCAGGCTTCCTCCGTGTTTGACTCAGACTTATCCGATTTAAAGATTGTGTCATCACAGAGAAAACCTTCCCATATAAAAAGGACGGGGGGTGCTCCTTGGAAATTTTGAAAAGGACCTCTAAGAGGTACTGAGGTCCTGTTTTGTGGGCGTGGCTAGTTTGTTTTTAAACCACTAAAAACGAATAGTCAGTGGTTTTTCAAATCTCTAGACGGATCTTTTTTCGAAACAATACCCTAAAGGTACTGCAAAAGCTCCCTCTGAGGACTTTATGAGGCTGAACACCATAAGAGGCACTAAAAACACTTTTTTCAACCCTAAGTGGTTCGACTTTCCCTACGCTAAAGCGACATTAGTCCACTTTTCTAGCGTTGAGACGGCAAACTAGAATGTGGGCTCCTTAAAATAACAAACGAACTAAAGATACTTTGAGCTGTCATCTACACTCATGAACAACGATCTTTCTATGAAGATAGCCCCTTTTCATATTTTCTTAAAGGTACATGTGCCTCTGCTGACTCACCACGGACGTGGCAGGATTACACACGTCACACTAATCAACCAATGAGCAACAAGCACTGGGGAGCAGGTCCTGACCTGGAGGCGGGAGAAGTCGATCGACTTACCGGCTGCTGTTGTGAATGCTGTCATGTTACCTGCTGTAAGGCCTGTTGCGGGTAAGGAATGATTATATTACAATCTACATTTAACGAGAACTAATGTCATTGATGTATGGATTAGACCCAAACCTGATCGATCTAATCTAGTTCCCATGGTAAGGCAAAAGGTCATGGGAACGAGGTTGCCGATCGATCGTCACGCGGCCGTATGCGGGATCTAGGCATGACGGGTGCAAGGCCCCAGTAAGGGTAGACTTGCCACAAGTCGACCTCAGGAGTTTCAGGGCAGAATAGCTAAGTGAGCTCTGAAGTTTTAGGCCGCGAAGCGGCGGTGTTTAGGTCGATCGCGAAGCGGCCAAGCGAGCGACGATGTCGTAGATAATGAATACCCGTCCGGCAGTTATCGAATAAACAAGACGAAGGGATTTTCTGAATGTCTGCATTAGAGGTTTGTGGATTACGGGACACAAGATAGCATAAAATGACACGCATTAATTTTTGCAAAGAAATCTGGCACTTGGCCAAAGCTGTGGATTGAAATGAGAAAATTAAATCTCAAGAAGCAACTAAGTCCGCTGAAAATTGCAAAGCTGTAACAAATCGATGTTCTTTTCTAGACTTGTGTTCCCGCAAATATCAAAATCTCTAGAGTCTAAAATTATTTAAAGGTCGATGAATAGAGGTAAAAAAAAAGATGAGAAAACATAATTTCCATATGTCATCCACATGTTAAAAAAGACATTAACTTAATCTTTCAGGATTTTCTGTGGAACATTTCCGCACCACGTGACGCTGAACCAGTTCTTTACTCCTGCAATGTTCAGCGCTTACCACAGGGAGGGCTACCGCGCATGCTTAGACGCTGAACTCGCGCGGTTCTTTTCTTGGACGGAGCCTGGTGAAGAGAAATAATCTACAGCGTTCAAGTTTATAGCATTAGTTGTTTTCCGCAGCAGTTCTTTTACTGGTTTAGATAGGTTGCCAGAAATAGAGCAGTTTTCAACTGAGTAACCAAAGTAGTCACTCTGGCCAATCACAAAGAACAAACACAACCCAGCCGACCAATCAAACTGTAACAAAATATGCGTCGCTGGCGCAAAGCGCGGGAAAACGTATATTGTTCTGGCAATTCGCGATTGGTTTTGGTTTAAAGGTCGCCGCACACTTGCCGATTTTTTGTCGGCCGACAAAAAATCTTTGCTTGTCGGCTATTGTGCGGTGAATTCAGACAAGTCTGCGACAAAATCGGGGCTTGTCGGGCGTAATCTGACAGTACTAGATCTCAAAACGTCTTGTCGGGCCTTGTCGGCTAGTGTGCGGTGGACCAAGACAATTTGTCGGGGCTCGCGCGTACCTCAGCCAATGAGGAATTGTCATGAGAGTCACGTGAACAAGCCTCTTTTCAAACATGGCGGAGATCGACTCGGCCCCAAGACTAAACGCAGTTAGTCGCGACGAAAAATCGGCTAGTGTACGGTAAGCTGATATCCCGACAAATTTTAACCCGACAAAAAAAATCTGCAGTTCTAGGACAAAAAATCGGCTAGTGTGCGGCAAGCTGATGTCCCGACAAATTTAATCCCGATTTAACCCCGACAAAAAATCTGGGCCGGGCTGTTCGAAAGCCGGTTAACTTTAATCCAGGGTTAAATTTTAACGGAAGCATTACGTTTTCTTGTTTAAAAATGTTTTTCGCTTCTAATATTTGGTGTAGTTTGGGATTTACTACAGCACAAAACTGAAGGGCAAACAATAAAAACAGAACACCGCACCAAGAAGTCACAAAACTGAAATCAAAATTCTCGCTAACCCTGGGTTAGCTTAATCGGGCTTTGAACAACCCGGCCCTGCAGTTCTAGGACAAAAAATCGGCTAGTGTGCGGCGGCCTTTAGCCTGCAGAACAGGCGTAATTTTTTGCGTATTTTTCGCGCTTCGCGCTCGCCTCGCTTTCGCCTCTGTTCCCCTGAAATACGCAAAAAATTACGCCTGTTCTGCAGGCTAGACGGCCTTAAGCCTCTGATTGGACGAGAAAGTGGCGCGAGTCTTTTTAACCAATGAAATGCACCGTCAGCTACTTTCAACGCTCAAGTGAAAACCGTCCTAAATGCAAGGGTGCTTTCCACCATTTTATGGTAAACCGTCCGGTCAGAGATAAGGGGGAATACCAGAGGAAAACGGAACGACATTTTCCGATTAAACCGGGCCAACCAACAGGAATGGGTCCTAACATTTTTATTCCTTTTCCAAATTACTTAACTAGGGCAAAGAACCGGTTTGTCTAAAATGGTACGGCGAATTTCGGGCGAAATATTCCCACCGGAATAAGTGGACCACCTCCAGAGGTGATCCTCGATTTTTGCGGTTGGAAAAAACAGAAACGGCAGAAACGGACCTTTCAATTTTAATTCCGACCGAAATTTCCGGAACCTTTGGCATAATGGTAAGCACCCGAAGTCTCCTAAAACCTCGCAAAGAGGTCGAAATGGTAGGGTGCACATTTTTTGGAGCCCCCTCCAAGGGGGAGGGAAATAATAAGGGATTTCAGTTCTGCTGACAGCGATAACACGCTATCAGTAATGACGCTGAAAAAACGCGATAAGTCTATTTTCATAGCATTTATAACAATTGTGACTCCACCTTTCTTCAAAATGGTGTGACAAGTTTTCTACGAGATTGAGGTTCAAGTTGTATCGAGTGCTTTTAAGAAAATGGCAAAAATATTAGATGCATAATAAAATGTACTTAGGGACTAAAATGAAATAAAATAAAATAAAATTTAATAATGTAACTTGATTTGTGTGATGTCCGGCTGCTTCTGCTTGTTCTACAAATCTAGAATTTTCAGTTCCTATGAGGATTTTTAAACGTTCTTTTTCGTTAAAAAGCCCACTTTCAGAGTGTATTCCTGGAATCACTGTAAAGGCAGGGCAAGACAAAACTAAAATGGCAGGGTTCGCGACAGAGGACAAGGAAAACGGAAAACTGTCTTTGAATTCCTTAGTGTCCGCCGCGAGCAACATATCGGATCGTCACGCTAGCTTCACTTGTCACACAATCCAAATAGGGCGTAAAAGATTGCATGACAAGGCTAAATAACGCATAGATGCTATCCGTTCTGCAGATTACGTCACGTTTAGTCACTACCATCTAAACAGACTACAAGAGTCGACCACAGAGTTTCAACATTTCCTTTTAGAAAGGGCGATTGATATTTACAATTCATGGACTGAAAAGAAACAAGAAATGACGAGAAGCTGTTGTAAGATGATTCTATAGGACGGACCATTATTTTTTTTGGGGGGAGGGGGGGGGGTAATTTCCGAGAGAATTCCTGCGAAGCAAAAAAAACTGCTGGGAAAAATGGCATACAAGGAGAGGCATTGGGGGAAAAATGGAGGAAGTAGTTTCTTCTATCCAGGTCCTGTGTTTGACATTTCAAAAATTGTTGCACAAGCTATCGTCCACCAAAATAAATCACGCACAGCTTAAAGGTCTGAAAGGTGAGAAAAAAAATTGTGCCCCCTTCCCCTAAAACATAATGGTCCATCTCTAAACAACCATAACCTCTTATCTTTCTGTTGCGTAAAGTTGATATTATCTGAGTATCTGAATTCTCGTAGAACTGGACTAGTTTGTGATCTGAACCAACTGCGGATAAAAAGAAATAATTAAAAATGCTTTTATGCACTAGAGAGCACTGTAATCTAACGGCCTGGAAGTTTAGAACATGACTGGAAAAAAAAAACAGTTTCTGATATCAGGGTAGCAAGTTTTAAATATATTATGACTGTTTTGTCTTGAAATAATTTACATGTATCTGAAAATCAAGTGTTGCGTGCAACAAAAAGTATTTTCTCTACGAATGACGCTCCTTGTTGAAATTCGAAATTGTCCATACTGAAAATGTGTTGCCGAGTACAGCTTTCGCATTGCTAGGGCGAAGATACTACGTTTGAATCAGCTAGGCTAAGAACTTACTACCGTGGTTAATGTTTTTTGCATTACAGCGATTCCGTTTGATATGTGGTCTAAGCGGAATCCTGGAGCGAGAAAGTGTGCTTCTCACCCCACGCCCCAAGATTTTGCGCGGCAATTTTATCCTCGTAGTTCTTTCGCGCCACGCACAATGGACTAAGCAAAAGAGAGACTACTGGTAGTCTATTTGCCATAATGCCATTGAAAATAACTTGGTTAGGAAAATTACACTCCTAAGAGTGCTATCCTTAAACTTCTTGCATTCCCTCTCGACAATATTCTCCCATTTTATAAACGTTTGTCTCTTGTTGATGACTGTATAAAGCTGTTCCACTCATCAATCGCTCTGACTCTTAGTTCTCGGGTAAAATGTTCAAAATCTACAATCAAAATGATTTTAAAATATTCATCACAGACGAGATCGTAATACTTCGAAAAGACTGAAAAATTAAAATGAAACAATTTCATTGGCTTGGGTTAACAGACTGACTCATCTCCAGTCGTCCTCATAGAAGAACTTCATACAGCGCACGGTATGGGCAAGGGAGTCCCTTGCGCCATGCAGCGTCTTCCCATCTCACCCTGCACCCCCATCTTACCCCGTGCTGAGCACTTTATGAAGGCAAACAGATGTGTTCCTTTAAACGCTCAATATCTTTCTAGTATGAAAGTTGCCTGAGGTTTGGCGATGACGTAACTAAACAGAGATCCTTAGCACGCCTGTGATTGGTAGATGCTTGGACTTTGGGGAAAGTTCAAGAACGAAATTTTCACTCTGAAGACGCATCAAATGTTTTCCGTCTACACTCCACGAGAGAAATTTGGCGCAACAATCACCGGTCATTTTGGATTTGTATTCGAGGAAAACTCGGTTAGGGAAATCACGTGATTATCGTGATGTCAGCGTTGTCAAAAAGCTCCGTTTTGAAAATGTTTTCCGTCAACACGAAAGTGCAAACCCGGCGTTTTCAAATTCCTCCGGTTTCAAGAGCACTTTTCGAAAAACTGCGCTTTCGTGACGGATTTGTGTGGATAGTAGGCCTAAGCTAAATTTTAAAATTTCTCCAGGTGTAGTGTGGGCTGGGCCTAATTTTTCGCGGGAAAGAAACAACCAATCGCACTCAAAGGATCCCTGTAAAGTGACGTCATCAGTATAAAATGGCGATTTCATTCAGTCAATTTCATTCCTAGGCCTTCTCTCCTCTAGTTCCAGAGGGAAGAGAGAGAGAGAGAGCCTGGGATCGAGTTTGCATAAAACACTACCCTGGAAATAGCATTGAAATATTCCCCTGGTTGAAAACAGTCAAACTGAAATCAGCGACGTCCATAAGAGTTTGTTCCCTAGTACCTCCCTTCAAGTAGAAATGCCCTCATGAATGTGGCCCGTACGTTATAATCGGTTGCTGTATTGTCTTCCACAAAGATCTTGGTTGGCACTTGCTGCAAATGCTGTGAGACAATCAAGTGGTCTGGTGTCAGTATGCAAATGTGAAGTAAAATATTTCTTCATTCTACAAGTTGTGAATATGATCATAGGAGGGAAACAATCTTTGTGGACAGCTTTTCCCTTTGAGATCCTGTGACACAAAGTGCAAATTTTTGATGTGATGGAAAACTCCTCCAAGATTACGTGACTAAAACCTCTGTCCATTGTTTGTCATGCAAGTCTGATATTTTTCACTCACTGTTCTTGTCACATGCCTAAACGAAACTTCGAACACCCAACCGGTCACCCTGACCAAGCTCTTCACTATAAATTCCCGTGTGCTTTTTGCCCCATTGCTCTTGTGCAAATGCCTTCTATCCATAGGCGCACACATCTGGCATGACTATCACTATCATCGATTCTACAGCTGTTGTTTTGGAATTATTCGTCACGAAAGGATAGCCATGCTTCTCCGGCGCGGCGTAAGCGCATCTGCACTCTTGGAGCGATACAAGGTAGTCGGGGGATTATAATCGAGCATATTGTCCTCACATACACTTGAGAGAGCCTGCAAGAGGTAAAGAAGTGATATTGTTATATTTTCTTGATATGAAGAATAAGGGATGTTCTTCCAGGATGAGAGTCCAAGGTGTCTCCCATTTGAAAACATTGGGGATGTTTGTCGGAAAATTTGAATTGAACCTTTAAAGGAAACCAATTTGGGTGTGGCTGGTGCTGTACTTACCCCCAGAAAGTTACCAGCCAGAAATGGAAATTAATTAGAAGTGTTTTATAAATTAAATACAAGGAAAAACACAAACTCGGAAAAATCTGAGTCCCAGATGGGATTTGAACCCATGACCCTCTATGTCCCATCTAGGATTAGGATTTTGCGAGTTTGTGTTTTTCCATGCTCGTTTTTTAATTTTAATTATAATTATTATTATTATTTTTATTTTTATTTTTATTGTTATTGTTATTGTTGTTGTTGTTGTTGTTGTTGTTGTTGTTGTCGTTGTTGTTGTTATTGTTATTATTATTATTATTATAATGGGAGTACCCCTGGGGGAATTTTGTCACTGATGAACTTGGATTCTCATTCTTCTATGTTAATTGTCAAAGCACACTCTTATTAACAAAACGGGTACCAGTTATTAACATGAAAATCTCACCTCTAATTTTCTTGCCCTTTCCTTGCTAAGTGGTTCAAGAGGAAAAACCAAATCGTTGGCATCAGCAAGTGAGCGTAAGTCAAAGTAATATTTGGCGTAAACACTTGATGGTACATTAATATTAAACTGCAAAAGCTCTAAAAATGCTCTCTCTAATTCATTCCTGTAGAAAAGAAATGAATAAGACCATGTCAAAATTAATGTTCAGCTTCAATGTTATTTTAAACTCTAAAGCGGCCTTCACATGGCAAACTTAAGTTGGCAAACTCGTGTTGGAAAACTTCAAAAAGTTGGCAAACTCGTTCTTTCACACGGCAAACTCGTGGCAAATAACAAACACGGCAATTTCCAACATGGCCGCTTTTTAGTGCAGTTTCAATCACGTACAACAGTGAAACAGAAGATAAGAAGAGAAGATCCAGAAAGCGGTGGAGAATTAGAAAGGTTTGGACAAAACCAAGTTTGTCCGCGCGCTCCTTCGTTTTGTTTTGTTTGTTTTTAGTATCTTTGTAGGCTATAGATGAAACGTCCCGAACAGCCGGACAATTGTGAACCGCTTTGATATTAAATTTAAAAAGTGTTGACTCGCATCCCCCATTTTGTGAAGTGTCACACAAATAAATCACGTGAATAGAGCTCGTTTTGAATGGTTGAAAATTACCAACACATGTTGGCCAACCGTTCACACGTCATATACGAGTTGACCAACACGAAAAAGTTGGCGAAAAAGTTGGCGAGAATAGAGGCAAGTTCTATTTGTCGCCAACAGTTTGCCAACTTGTTTGCCGACTGTTTTTGTGCCGTTCACACACATCAACTTGAGTTTGCCAACACGAGTTTGCCAACTTTAGTTTGCCGTGTGAAGGCCGCTTAAGAGAAAACTAAAAATAGATCTGAATAGTGGGAGTTAGCAATAGTCAATAGTAAATGACAAAGGGACAAATCCAAGAGAAATGATTTAGGTTTCAAAATGACAAGGGATTCAAAACAAACCAAGTTTTAATAAGCAGGGTCCAACTGTTATACATGTACTTCACAGCTTCTGCAACTTGAAAAGTTTTGCCTAAATTTTTCAAGTGTGTCATTTGTAATCCCTGTTCATCTTCTCCATCCTTAACCATCCTTATTCCTTTATGGTTTATTATTATCTCTTTAGTGTTTTTTTTTATCTTAGTAAACTAGTATTATTTTCAGGTTTCCTTCAATCTCAAGGTTATTTTATGTCCAGCCAAAATAACTCAAAATGACATGACCGAGCTCCTTTAAACTTTTATCAACTTACATGTCTTCCACTGTTATGTCTTTCAAAATTTGGCAATAGTCTACATTCCACACTGTCAAGAGAAAAATAAACCCTACTTAGTATACGAGAGTATGTGCAAAACTGTGCTTCAATGTTTCCTGGCACATGGTTATTAGTTACACTTGTGGACCTCTGCCAAAATTTGAGTTCAGCTTAAATATTTAATGAAGTACAGTTGAACCAAGTTATTTCAAACTCTCAGGGAAAACAAAGGATAGTTTGAAATAGCGGGAGTTTGAAGAAAAAAAGACAGAGTTTGAATTGGAGGAGTAAAATAAAACTTGCCAGTGCATGACCGCTATAAATAAGATTTTTAATCATTTAAATATTTTGTAATTAACTTCTAAAGACACTGTCCAAGACAAGGTTCTTTGTAAAGTTGAACAACTCTTTCATTTTGGAAGCCCCATGGGGGAGGGGGGGGGGGGAAGAGATCTGACTATCCCACATCCTATTAATTCTAGGACTAAACATCCTGTATATTGTTAATTCCAGTTTCAAAAATTAGCAATTTTCCTGCTCGATATTCGGGGAAATCTGTTGAATGTAACTATCCCATATCAAACTAATGTCCTTCCCAAATATCCTTTGTCCCTTTAGCCTTTACCTAACTATCCTGTAAACTGAAAACCCCTAACAGGGCCCCACCGAGGGCACCTCTCTAAGGAATGAACCTTAAAAGCAGGTATCTCTATATTTGGACACAGACAGACATTTGCCACTGCATGGTGTATTGACCTTAGAGAACATTGAAGTTAACTGTTCATAGCCTCTCTATTTTTTAATGCCTGCCAAAGAAACAAGTGAGTGCAAGCATGAGGAAGTGGCTGAAGGAAGGTGAGTGAAGGGACCCAAATAAAGAATAGAAAATTTTCTCAGTCCCCTTACCCTGTCAAGTCTTCCACTTTGCGTTAGTGTTCAGTTTGATTGCGATTCTATCCCGGCATTCAATGATTAAACAAAAATATGAGAAAATAGAGGGTTGTGAACAGACTGAGTGTAGAACCATTCTTAAGGTTACTTCAAACCTTCGCAGGTGTCCTTTGGTAATGCCAAAAAACTATATATCAGAAAAAGCTTAACAAGTGTAGTTTACTGACAATGACAATAACAGTCGTAACCTTTTTTTAGGAAGAGTCAGGGGCCAGTAAGTCGTGAAACGACAGAGGGTGAACTCCTATTGAATTTATCCGCTACTGGATGCCACCACATGAGCAAAATGAGTACATAATCTTATTCACAAGGCATCAATCAGCAAAAGTGTGTCAGCTTTTTCGATACTTCGATTGGTTGTCTAGATATCTGCACCTAAAGTACACACCATAATGATCACGGCACAACAATACCTACCAGCTTGGTCATCCCACACTTTAGACGACAGTAAGATGGCACCTAACAAAATCCTCTTCCAGTTTCCTGGATGCACGTCAATCTCAGCGTAAGTCAGAAGCCTTTCAAGGTAAACCTGACGAGTTTAACGGAAATAAACACAATCAAATATCTGACAATGAACAGCTGAAGGAGACACTGACAACACAAAAAGTGTGCAAGGTGCCAAATGAATGTCGTGGCCATGGTCAGGGTATTTATGTTGTCTTTTTGTGTTGTATTCTTGGGAAAGCACATAACTTCAACTTCACCTCTTTCCACCCTGGAGAACATACGTCTACATCTAAACTTAGCTAAGTTGGTAAAAATTGTGAGATATCACATCGACTGAGAAAATGTTATTAAACGAGCATACAAGCCATGTTGGAAAGAACATTGGTCGAGCTCTTTTTCAAAAAAAAATTGATCTCCAGATATTGTAAGTACATAAATCAATATTATTAAACACATAGTGCTCAAACAAGACTTACAAGTGTAATAATTGCACACTCTGCAGTGAGCTGAGCAGCATGAAACAAGTGTTTTGATAAACTTGTAGATATGCCGGTGTTCTGGATCGACTCTGTCATAATATTCTGGTACAGGATCATGCTGAAAAGACAAAATAAGAATTCCAATGTTCACGCAAAAAACATCTAGTAATACATCAAACATGATAGACTCTGTTTGACCACATTTCCAAACACCAGGAAGACAGTTTGAAAATAAAACATGCAGCAGAGTATTTTTGTCAAACTTTGAAAGGTTTGGACATGTGTTCAAACAGTCTTGAGTGAATGATATGTCTTCTCTATCAAACCCAAAACTAAGGAGAAAACGGAGAAAATCATAAAAATCTATTCTGCATGTAATTAAGATAAGATAATCAAACATGGTCAGTGTATTGAATTCCTTTTGCTTAAACTTGATGAATTATTAATGAGTTTGAAAATTGGTTTGGGAGGCTGGCAAGATAAGAGAATCTGACTCAGGTTTTAAAGAATAGAAAAGACAAGAAGAAAATCTTCTAAAAAGAAACCACATTAATATCTGATTAAGATTATTAACAATGATAGAGACTGATGGATATCATTGATAATGTTTTATCTACAATTGATATATTACAAAAAAATTAATAAATTAAATAGTTTATAGTTGCTGAGTTGTTACTGACTTCTTATCAGGGGTTTCATTACTAAAGCTTTCAATAACATGTGGAATCTAAACTCAAAGCTCAACCAACAAACACATTTTTTTGCTACTGTCACTCAAATGTTTGACAGCTCCTCCCAGCTTCAACTACTGCCATGCACACAGTGATCAAATCGTTGTGCACAGTTCAGACAACAAAACAGTGCTCAGCAGTAGTCGGAAGCTCGGAGGAGCTGCCAAACATTTGACTGACAGTAGCAAAAAATGCATATGCTGGTGAAGCTTTGAACTTTAGAGTCCGCATGTTATTGAAAGGCTCAGCAAGGGTCAGGCATCAAGCAAATTAGCCTGCTGTTAGGGTGGTGTTACTCGCCTGCTTTGGCTACCGAGAGGAAGTTTTTCTTCTAAAGAGATTCAATTTAAAAAGTTTTCCCCTCTTGTGAAAACTATTGCTTGCTTGAAAACATTAATGAAAACCCTGCCTTATCTCAAAGAAACTTCACCCAGTGTCATGAATATTAATAGTATTTAGTATTGTCATACTAAAGAACTACGCTACATAGAGTGGCGGATCTAGGGGAGGGGGCCGGCTTCACCCCCCCCCCCCCCTATATTTTGGGTACAAAAAGAAAAAATGACAGACAGGAGAAAAGCCAGCAGGGCAAGTAACCCCCCCCCCTTCCCCCCGTGCACTGCTTAGCTCAAAATCTGGATCTGCCACTGACATATACAAGTGACAGATCTAGAAATCTTCCAACTTTGCCACTTTCCTTACCGTGAGGGGGTGAGCTCTTTCATCAAAGATATCAAGAGATCGCACGTCTCTGTCTCTGTAGAAACACAACAAAGTTTTTGAAGCCTTTCAGTATGTTTGCATATGGTAATTTTGACATCTTGGTTACCCAAATCTAAATAATTACAATTTGACATTGAAGTGCCTGATAGACATTACAATAAGAAAAAAAATTCTTGAAAAATGACTTCAAAGACAAGTCGATAAATATATTTTATTATATAAACACCAGTGAAATACCAAGTGAGCTTTCCTGCAAAAACTTCATATCTTCACACATGAAGATAACATGATCACCATTACTTTAGCTACATATAATCTCTTAGAAAGTACTCAGATGTGTTGCTGTATGATCGAAACATCATCGGTTCTTCCTCGGGAATCTTCGGTTATCTTCGGCAATCTTCGGAAAATGTTCGGAACAATTTTCGAAAATGTTTGGGAATGTTCGGAAAGTGGTCGGAAATCTTCGGAAAATCGTCAAAAAACGTGGTCATAAGTATGTTTATATAATAAACAGAATATTACATGGCCGCTTGTGCTGCGCTCACTCGTGAGATATCAAGTTAAACACTCGAAGATAAAATTCGTATCCATGCGCAGCCATGTAATATCCTCTATATCTTAGTTATTATGTAGCGATTAATTTTTTCTGACGCTGCCATATCACAATAAGGAAATGTGGTATCCCAAGATAGCCGGTCCATTAGCTCTTCAGTGAGGCTTATCATGATGTGGTTTAATTTTTAGTTTTTCTCAGATTTCAGACAAAACTAATTACTCTTTTCTTTAAATAGACAACACAATATCCCACCTGTTCTTTATATGGTAATATATTGCCAATGCCACACTGTAAAAAAGTGAATATGAGAATTATTCAACAGGAAGAAACAAGCAAAAGAAATCTATTCTTAGAGTGCAATTTGAAAGAATAATGACACAAGGTCCTGTAAATATAAGCACTGACTGAACAAATGACTGTGATTCAAAAATACCTACAATAATCGTAATCTAGACCATTTACAGTGATAAATATTTCAAAGATCCATTAACCATATCAAAAACATGACAAATTAAAATGTAAATTTCAGAAGATAAAAAAACACATTTTAATTAAAAAAGTGATATTTGTATGCAGTTTTAGTTCTTTTTTAAACAACTGCAATTTGTCACATGCTCTGAGCTCTTTAATCAAGACGGAAGATAACTTGAGAAAAATAATATTATGTGCACTAAATAGTTCAGATGTCCATAATTGAAGCCACGATAGTGCTCTAGTGTAAAGAAGCAGATAAAAAAATTCATGGACTGTGGAGTTTTCTAAGTACATGTCGATTTTAAGGCATATCAGCTCCATCAGACAATTTATCCATACATCCAACTGTTTAACAAGTATTGGACGAGGTTGAACAAAATATGATTTGTGATTTGTCAGTGGCAGGCTGATGAATTATTTGCTGAACCCAAAGGCTTGAAATCTTTGATGAAAAAGCTCACCCCCTTACAGTAAGGCTGCTCGCCACTGACAAATCACATTTTTTTCTGACAACCAAGTTCAATAATTGTTTTATCATTCGATCACCCAGTTTTTTTTTATATTAAATAACTCTGACAGCTCAGGGAAGCAATCTGCCACTGATTTATTGTATTTCACCTAAGAGCTTGGTTTCAATTACACATGAGCAGAATATTATTTGCAACAAAAGACATTTAGAAGGTACTACGTACGAGCAAACCATTATTTGTAGGAAGTTATTTGCATGTCATGTGGTGGGTTCTCGGCCAATGAAAAGTAAGGGGAAAATGCATAGAATGATAATAATTATTTTTATAAGTTATTCAAAATGTAAAATACCTCAATGCCTACAAAGCTCGGAAAAAAAACTTGAATCCCAGCTTGCAAATTATGCTTGCCCTGCACAAGCCTTACTAGTTTATTTTCTATCTTGTTGACGTGTAGTTGTATACAACTTCCCCGCAGGGCCCTTGCCAATCAAGCAAGCGAGAATAAAATTAAAGCTACTCATCTGGCAGGAAAATGTACTTGTCCTGGATGATCAGACGGACTTTTCTTGAGCCCTCCGATCCAATAATTTTATTAGTGTCACCCAAGAAAGAAACTAAACTTGCAAAAGATGAAAAACCAACTTTGATGTCAGAAATAATGTTAAATTACCATTTGATGGTGGATTTAAGGTTGGGCTGACTCACTGTACTGTCATCAAGGAAGATAGTTGAGCAGGAGCTAAATTTTCTTGTCAGAATTCCCTGGTAAAAATAATGATGTTATTGTAAAGCAAAATTTCCAACCACAGGTATTTTTTTACTTCTGAAACTTTCAGGCCTTATAAATTAAAAGTTGCTCTCTGTTTTTCAGGATCCTTTCTGAGGCTAAAATTGATTTCAAAAACAATGATTAGGAAAGTGACAGACTGACTGCTGACGTTCAGTCTGTCATATTGACTTCCTGAGGGGGGCAGGTCAAACTTGCCAAAACATAAAATAATAATAAATTTTAATAAATTTTAACTTGGGGAAGAATTCTAAAAATCAAAGAGCAACATTTAAAATGTAATTCACAGACTCAAACATGCTTACACCAATTATGAAAGTACAAGACTTTGAAGCTTCACAAACCCTGACCTGATTAAAGCTAAAAACAACCAACCAAGCCAGCCAGCTTGTAGTCTATTTTATAATAAAACTGAGTGACATGTTTTACCTTGATGGCTTGTAGGTCTCTGTGCATAGGTGTTTACATAATAATATTGACCACTAATGCTAATTGCACTGATGAGGTGGATTCCAAAACATATTACAATAATATTATAATAGACATGTCAGACATTGTGAGTATACTCAGCATTTTCTTTAACAGTAGACGGTTGTGGAACCTGATAAACATCATCTCCTCGAGATATCTTGGCATGTGAAGCAATGAAAGTAGCCGGCGAGACCTGACAGAGAAGCCGGCGAAGTTCTGCCGGCTCTTATATACAACCCTAATACTAAATAAATTTTAAATGATATTGCATGACAGATGCAATTCAAAATTAGCCCCCTATCAACTAATGGTAATGACAACATGTTAATACATCTTATTGTAATTGAATATTTGGCAACTTCCATTTGATTTTACCACCAATAATTTTTTTAGAGATGTCTAGAAGTGTTAAGGTGGCCGAACACAGCTTTCACGCACGCTTTTGCTGATGCAATTTAGGCATGCACAAGGATTTCAAAAAACAAACAGGCTGTCAATAGAGCGATCATTTTATTTACTCAACACCTGCACTATCTGTGTTATTTTTCTCTTTAATGGAACGCAGTGTATTGATGGCTTTAGTCTTTTATTACAAAGATATGTTATAAAAGGTAACGATGCAAAGAACCCAGCAATTTTCAGGTTTTGTTTGTTACCGAAACAACCCAATTAAATGCAACCCATGCGCAGTTGTTCAAAAAATTGAGATCAATTGCTTTAGCAGAAACATGCCAATTTCTAACGATCCCATCGTTAGAATTTCAAGAAATTTGGCCAAAAATAGATCAGAGATCATGTGAATGATTTAACACGAAAAATCTGAATTTTTGACATAGAGAATTTTAAATAATGCAGATAATGATTAAAGATGAATTATGAAAATTGCCTAGGTCAAAATTAGTCAGAATAGTGTTAACAGAAGGGATTAACAGAAGGGATTTAATGTAAATTCATAGTGTGCAAAAGATGAAAACAATCTAACAACTGGATTTTTTTAAATAAACAAAAACCATTATTTAAGCTTGTTTTTAACCCACCCTGTTGCCATGGCAACAACACACATCCTAGTCAAAATGCGATAATAAATACTTCAGTAATTAACCTTGACTCTTGCAAAAAATGGGTGCCAAAGTATAAATAGTTTAAAAGTAATGGTGAATTAGGCATAGGCACTTACAAACTGTGTTTGGCCACCTTAAGGACGTTCGCGCCCAAAAACTTCCCACGTACAGATTTTTTTAAAACTTTGACGGCAGGTAGAAAATGATAAGATTGGATGAAAAACGTAAAAAAAATCGGGGGTCACCGAACTTGTTTTGAAGATAAGGCGCATCACAGATCATAGCATTTCTAGGATTTCCAGCCACTGAGGCGATTCTGGCCGGATTCATTACTATCGGCATATATTTAAGTTGAAGAATCATATCTAAGTTATGTGTGTTTAACACAGCATATATAGGCCTATTTGATAGATCTTTGCTACAAATGTCATTAAATCAGCTAGAATTAGCCTTAAAAAATACAACTTCTAAGTTACGCACACCTGTATCCATGTACCAATTCGACCCTATTTAAACAGTATATGAGAAATAATTAAAACTTCCCACGTACAGATTTTTTTGTTTTTTAGTATCATGGAGAGAATCAGGAAAGGAAGTGATCTGCCGAAAAAAAAGTGGGGGTCACCGAGCATCCAACAAAAATATTCGCACACAAAGTTAACGCAAAGGTCATCAGCTCTATATTTTGTTGAGTTTTCGACTCGGTGCGCGCGCTTGAAAATGACGTGGCACGTGATTGACCAATGAATAGCATGCGCACTGGAGATGCGCAGTAGCAATGGGCGCGAACGTCCTTAAGTTAACCTGATTATTTACCTATAAACAAGATAGAGACTACGTAGGTTGAGCTTTTGTTGTGCCCACAAACAAGTGACTGTAGAAACAAAAGTAGTAACTTAGTGTAGAGGTAGTACAAGTATGTCAATTTAAAGCATTGTACTAATGTAGGTGATCTTGTACACCATATTTAATAACAGGATTGCGAGTGTACCAAAATACTCATGCGTCAGGCCATGCCTTTCATCCTTACCCCAACTCCGTTTCTCTTTCTTGAGTCACTTCCTGTTGAAAATGTACGTCTCCCAGGAAATGTTCCATTGTTACCTAGTATGCAACGTCGCACGTTAAGAGATCACTAGCTTTTGATGGAAATAGTGCATGGAAATAAAATGCTATAAATTATAATCACGATGAAAAATTAGCTGCAATTGTTTTTGAAATAATTTTTTTTGGTTCTTTTCTTTTCTTTGAAACAGATAAGAAATAACAAGATATAGAAGACTCCAAAACACTTGTCGATATGGTTTTTGTTTCATGTGAATATCTCCACTTTTACCTTACTTTACCTTACTTTGTTAGAGATTTTCTATACGCCCAGATAGATCTAAATTTCATAGATAACATCATGATAAAGGGTTTGCATATGGTAATCTATAACTTAATCCATTATGTCTTTTTGATTCTCAAATAAGCAATGTTATTTTGTGTTTTCCAGCAAATTATCATCAATAAAATTATTGATTCAATGAGGTTTCTGTAATATCACTCTTTTAGAGAAAAAAATTAGTTTTTGAACAGACATCAGCAAAACGCATAATTTTAAAGTTGACAATCTGTCACAACTTTATATTCAGGGCTTTCACGAAATTTGAAAAATATTCCGATGGAAAATTCATAATATCCCCAAGCCTTCGGTAAGCTTCAATCGAATTGTCACGTATACCATTTGGTGTTGGGTCAAAGCAATTGACCAAAAAAAATTTGATTTTAATATATTTACGGATTTTAGGGGATCCAACGTGAAGTGGAAATGAATGACTTGCAGATAAACGTGAAAATTCTTTCGTGAAGTAAAGGTTTTAAAGCTTACAGTTGTGACGGAAATCTACAAGGGATTGAATAAATATGAAAAAATAAATTTATTTCAAGACTTGCAAAGAATAACAAGAATTTTCAAGTCACACTGAAAAAAAAATCGGACAAGAGATCTTTCTTTGTGCGGAAAGAACATGAACCACAACATAAGGCTTAATCTTACGTATACTGCGTGTGACAGCTAAGCTTAAGTAAGTGTATAAGCTAAGACAACTTCCAGCAAGCAATAGAACCAATTTCAGTTGCTTTATAACACATGTGACTCGGAGATGATCAGACTCGCTCAAGCTGTTCAACGAATTGTGAAATTAGCTGTCATTTGGCTCACCTTGATTAGAAAGTGATCTGTGCAAGAACAACGTCCCCTTGTGATTTGAAAGATCTACAAAGAAATTAGAAGGATAAAATCACAAATCGTCCGTCCAAATCGGCCATGATATGTAGAGTTAAGCTAAGATCAGACATATTAGCCTTGAACAAACATTTTGCTTGTCGTTACCTTCTCTGTCGCTAATGTGGGGTAGCTCAAAAGACTCATTCGCGAGACCTGTTCTGTCATAAGGCTCACTTTTGGCCATAGCCCCTCCGCGAGGCGAAGGAAGAACACAACAGTGGATGTTGCCCATAGTCAACGATTGCAGTCACCTCGCGCCAAGGCAAAAACCGGACTTCACACCGCAGAGCTAACAGCTACATTATAAAAAGCTGTCGATTTGTAGCTCCAAAGACTTTTTCGGGAGACATCGGCATCTCCACATCATACGGCTAACTTCCTTTAGAAGGAGCTTTCGAGTCTGGATACCTTTGCCTCTATACAGCGAACAACAAACAGACTCAATCAGATGGTTCTGAATTTTGATTGGCCAACAGCTGAAAATTACGTCATGGGTTGATCATATATGGAGAAAATTCTGGATAAGCCTGGGAAAATCTTACCCGGCATAAAACATAATTCTACTACAAAGACTTCATTTTTATTAACACCTTATTTTTATTTCTTTTCACCTAACTTTTGGGCTTTCCTATTAAGCGTCTAAATTTCTCGGAGAATGGGCGATCTTTTCATTTTTTTTTCTGATTTTGTCGTCATGAAAATATTGATGGTGAAGATAATGAAAATGTCAGTAAAATAAGAATCATCTTTGACAAGGTGTTAAGCTTTTGGTTAAAATTAAAAAGAAAAAGAAATAAATCAAAACTCATTTCTGTTTTAAGGGTCTTTCAAGCGTCAGAAAGTTAATAAAAATATTAACACATCGAGACCAGGAAATAATATAATAGTTTAATGTTTGTAATCTTCCGTTTGGTTATTCTCATATTGATATGTTTTTATTTCAAGAGTTTTCAATGAAGAAGCTTCCGCAAATCATCTCCTTTACTGGAGGAGTAACGCAGGCAGCGGCGCGGTTCCAGCGGTCTGCAAGAAAAGTACTGGGTTCTACTTAGCAACCTTCTCTTGACGACCACATTCAAGGGGCCATATTTACAAAATCTTGTGTAACAGCAATTTACAGACGATTTAGCAGGCAAAAATAATTTCCGCCGCTATGTATGACGACGACGATGAACCAGAAGGTCCAAAGAGTTCATTTACAACCTATCTTTCGGAAGGAAATGTGCATTTTAATCAGGGAGAATACAAGAAAGCACTTGATAGTTACACACAGGTAAATATCTAGCTTTTGATCTACTAAATGAGCTTGAGCTTATATCTCCTGAGTTTGATTGCACCTGTTAGTCTATAAGAGTGTTGTTTCTTTGGTATTGTATACTCGAGTTCCGAACGTCCTTTCAAGGAAGAAAAGAAGGATATTAAGTGTCTTTAAAGTAATATGATCTGAGCTATTCCAAAAAAAGGATCTGAGCTATTCTTCTGATTCATTAGAAAAAAGATTAAATAATCAGTCACTTATGCCAACAGCAAAACTGCTGACTTCTCCCAAACTTAATGAGTGTTTCTTTAACCAGATAGAAACACACAGAAATTGTTTTCTATTTCTTCTAGAAATACCACAACAAAGAATTTGTAAATTGTTCTCTTGCGGCTTGTAATTTACGAATTCTTCTCATGTTTTACCAACATCCTGCATGGTTTATCAGCCTATAAACCATAGAAACTTGTGGTCTATTGCTTTATAATTATTAATGTGTTTTGTTATTGTTATGCTTTTTTTAATTACAGGCACTTGAGTTACAGCCTGGATATAAAGCCTGCCTGGTCCAACGTTCAAAGTGCTACTTAAGACTGGGTGATCCTGATGCTGCATTGAGAGATGCTGAAGAATCACTTGCTGAAGATAAAGAATACAACAAGGTTTGAAAGTATTACAGATGTCCAGGAAAAGCCTTTCTTTGTGTACAAATGTACTTGATTTCTGTTCTGAAAAAACGACTCTTGCTGGATGGGAATCCTAGTCTGTTGCTAGTAGCATTTTATTGGGAGGTCACAACAGTTTGTTGGTCTCCATTCCATGAACATACATTTTTGTCTGATTTGGAAAGACTGTGTGATAATTAACAATATTATTATTCCACGAGCACGTTGGATATGAGATGATAAATAGCCAACGAGGTGCATAGCACCGAGTTAGCTATAATATCTCGTATCCAACAAGCGCGAGTGGAATAATTGTTTTATTAAAAACGCCCCCAAAATATAGATAACTAGACTACAACTAAAACAAAAAGGCCCAAAAAATCACGCATACGCTCGCCATTTTTGTAGATCATGGTATAATGGCTCATATACCATGATGGCTTAGCCAATGAAAACTCTCGAACTGCATTATCCAATGATCCAGTTTTTAATAATTATTATATATATAGTGGGAGAGCTGTCATGTACAAAAAATAGTACACAAAATGTAGTGGTTGTTACTTGTGGCATCAAAAATATAATCACAGGGCCTGGCTTGATTTCCGTCTCTCTCTTGAGTTCAAACTTCATTCCTCACTGACAAGCTCATTTTCCTGAATAGTGGCTTCACAGGTACATGTAGAACTTTCAGATCAGGCAATACATTATTTTTCCTTTATTCCCAAGGTTCTGCCTCTCCATATCTTCTGCTGATGTTCCTGGCTGTTGTTTGATTAACTTTCAGGGACTTTACCAAAAAGCAGAAGCCTTGTATTCCAAGGGTGACTTTGAGTATGCACTGCTGTATTATCACCGTGGGTACAAGTTGAGACAAGACCAGGAAGAGTTTAAGCTTGGTATTCAGAAGGCTCAAGAAGCAATTGACAATGCTATTGGAAGTAAGGGCTGCACTAGCTTATTCACTTCAGAATCTGCTTTTAGTCAATAATCCATGATTAATGATCAGTATGCAGAGACTTTTTGGTCTGGCTACTGAATTCTGTCTGTCACTTGCCTGGTGGTCAAGGGACATTTTTTTGGGAAAATGTTTGAGGATTTGTGATGTACTGTCAAAGTACTGTTTACAAGAGATGAACTTTTTAGAGGGGCTAAGGAGGGTGATTCTCATGCTAGCAATAAATGGTGGGGCCTGCCCAAACTCAAAAATTTGTCCTTTTTTTTGTTTTTTGCACCCTGATGATGCATTTTGGCAAAGGAAAACGTTTTGTCCGAATCCCATTCAACTCTAAACTACCCTCTCCCCCTTTAAATCTTTGTTTGATTCAACATTTTTTTAATATCGTTTTTGTGGTCAATTTCAGGGGGAAAGAATAAAATGATTTTATACAGATATTTGGAGAATGTCCTCTCTGCCTCAGTAATCTCCAAAATTCACAAATGATTTTCAAAGTTATTTATTCTCACAGTCACAATCTGATCACATCGAGTACAACTCTGCAACTGGGTGTAACTCCCGGGGGGGGGTACTCCCCTATATAAGGTATATAGGTATGTGCTGCCCCAAAGGGTATGGTTTTTGAGCCGTTTTGGTCTGAAAACGGGTATAGATTTTGACAATTATGGTCTGAAATCGGGTCGGGTTTTTGGGGCCGGGAACATTTACGGAAGCTTACAAACATATTTTTCTTCTCAGTACGTAACTGGAACGACTAACTGATAGCGAGGAAAAGAAATAGATAAACTATGTCATTCCAGCTTACTTTTACTCCTTGCGTCAACTTCCGTTCGGCACTGATGCATAATTATTGCTTAATCACCTACCGGGATACCAGACACAAAGCCGCCATTATGAAAATGCGGTAACTGTAACGTTTTATTTGTGACAACTCGTGATAGATTTTAATCTACAAAGAAAGTGTTTCCTGTTTGCACAAACACTACATGTATATGTTGCAGTTAATTTTTGGTTTCAGTTAATTTTATAATTTAACCAGTTAGTTTTTTCTAACCAGGTGATTTTATTTTTAACTAGTTAGTTCTTTTTCTAACTAGGTGATTTTATTTTGAACTGGTTCATATTTTTCAAACTGGGTTGAAATTTCCAAACCAGGTTACACCTGTAATTTGTGTCAAAGGGGAAGGGTGAGTCTGGGACCAATAACTTATTAGACCAACAAATATGAGCAAATTTGCAACGATTGCTTGTGTGGCATAGTGGAGATGAAGATGGACTTCAAAGTCAGAGGTTTGGAGTTCAAATCCAGGTGAGTGCAAAATAATAATAATAAAAACTGGGGGGGAGCTAGGTCTAGGGATAGGGTCAGGGGCCAATAGGATTAGGGATAGGATTAGGGGGGGTCAATAGGGTTAGGAATTGGTATAGGGTTAGAGCTGCTGGTGAGCGTGTTACTCTTTTTGAGAAACACCCCCTCACCTACCCCCCCCCCCCCCCAAAAAAAAAAAAGTGGAAAAATCACCTAGTTAGAAGAAAACTAACTAGTTGAAAATAAAATCACCTAGTTAGAAAAAAACTAACTAGTAAAATTATAAAATTAACTGAAACCAAAAATTAACTGCAACATATACAATCATTTAAGCGATCAATCAGCTGAAATACCGGATTTATAATGAAAGCCGATCGCGGTCTCATGAACACCATATATTGAGTTCTTTAAAACATAAAGTTATATATTTTCGGTTGTTTCATGTAAAATAGAAAAGTAGATTAAAGTCGTACGAAAATTGCAAAATTGCGAGTTCCTTATCTTTACTTTCTTCATATCCATATACTTCCTAATAAAAAATATTATGCTTTAACGTAATATACTTTGTTGTGATTTCAATCGGATGCTATAATAATGTAACGATTTTATAAAGCCATGTCTGAAAACGGGTGTATATTTGCAAGTTCAGGTCTGAAAACGGGTATGAATTTTAGACGTCAGGTCTGAAAACGGGTGTGGAAAATGGCATGTTTAGGTCTGAAGTAGGGTCGGGATTTGAAGACCCGGGCGGCACACCCCCACCAAGAATTCCGAGGAGTAACCCCCCCCCCCCCCCCCCGGGTGTAACTCTACTCTATCTCATTCTTGTAGTAATTAGTTTGATCACACAGGCATTTCCGGTACTGAAGTGTTAATCCTTATCTATTTTCTCAGCTTACATTTATGTCAAAATCATCACGTGTATTTGTCACGCAACATAATAAAACATTTCCGACAGATACATGTGCCATTTCTTGTATTTTTTGCTATATTTCTATATTAAATATCAAGGGATCAACTGTTTTATACCAACTGGAAAATGCATAAAAAAATCCCCTCTCATCAATTGATGACTGTTCTGCTTATAACTTAAGAGTCTGCAACACTCTTGGAGAGTAAGGGTGATTGTCAGTCAAAAGGTTGATTCTACACTTGGTAGAAAACTATTGTAGCAAATTTGTGAAAAACTCAGCATTATAAATCTATAATTAAAATGTCTTTAAATGATTTGCAATTTTTTGATGGTGCCTGCTTTTTAGGTAAGGCCAAGGTTAAGCTGGAAAACAAGGGAGATCTGTCTTTTTTTGCTAAACAAGATGAAGCGGTAAGCACCGGGTATTCATAAACATTTGGAGAGCATTCTTTTAAAACCTGTAGGGAGTTTTAAGTTTTTGGACCAACATTCAACTTGGTTCTGTAGAATGGCAAGAAAGCGCACATCATGCTGAAAGAGTGTATAAGTTCATTAAAATATGAGCATTCAAAATCAAAATCACATATGTATGATGTGAAGATTAGAGATTTTTACAACTTTAGGACCTTAGGAAGCACAGTCATGTAGTTTTGCCTCTTACAAGCTTCTTGTAGTTTTCTGTAGTAATTGTAACTTCACCGATTTTGATCTTTTTACAGAAAAAGACAACCAAAGGCTATAGCAAACCAACCACTCAGGCAGCAAGAAATCAACAACAGGCGGCAAATAGAGGAAAAAACACTAAAAGTCCAGTTAAATCTGAGAAAACGGTCAAGAAAGTAAGCTAACCAGCCAGTACTTGTGAATAGTTCAGATCCTGTATATGTCTGTACATGAGCAAGTGGCCCATAGAGGCCAATGCTTATCTCCAGTTTCTGTTATATGAAGCAACTACACCCCCTTGGATGAGACGCTAGGCCATCACAGGGTTATTTGATGCTAACAGTTGTGGTAACCTGGTTACCACTAGCATCAAATTTTCCAGTCCCCATAATTACACCTGGCTGGATAGAGGCACTGTGAAATTTTCCATGAGGCCAGGTGGTATAGTCGCTTCAGATGCTAGATGAACATTTGTTGTAAACACAGCTAAAATCCCAGGGTGGTTAGGGGGATTCTGTGTATGATGTTCACAGGTGGCAATAGTTACTCACATTTTCCCTCTCCATGTGACAATTTTTAAGAATAAGTGGCGAATCAGTAAGTGTTTACAATTCTACATACTCTGTAAGTAAAATATTTCTTAGACATCTCATTTTGTTGCAGCTCTTAGGGGAATTATATGCTGACAAGAAGTACCTTGAGAAACTCATGGATGATCAAGGTACAACGGACAGATATTTCATTACATACAAAATTAAATTATATAACATGTAGTAGAAACACAAGACAAAAATATACATTTTTATCTTAGTGTCTTGCAATCTTCACCAAAGTTAAAGTCAATTTTCATTTTGGAATTCCTGATTGAAGTGTTCCAGAACTTCTAGCTTTCAAGCCTATTACTGTTTTCATAATTTTATCAGTCTGGCACATGTTGTTTGAATGGTGGATAACACTATCCGGCAGATTGCATGATTTGTTTTGTTAACACTATTCCACTGGATAGTGATTTATCTAGCGGACAGTGTTATCCACCCTTTGAACAACTGGGGCCTGTATCATTATAAACATCCCATGGTCATTTGTGCTAAGCATGCTCTGTTTTTCATTGCTCTTTTTTTCATTGTTTTTAGACTTTATTCACGGCAACAGCAGCAAGCCAATTTACGATCTTGTACAAGAGGGCTTGAACTATTTAGACACAAGAATTGATTTCTGGAGACAACAAGAACCACTGTATGCTCGCAAGAACAAGAAACTGCCCCCTAGGAAACCACCACAAAGACAACTCCCTGCTGACACAACAAAATTCATCTTAAGATCACTGGAGGAAATAGATCAGGCATTGGCAGATGGTGATCCAGAGACCAGTTTGAACAAGGCACAGTCAACTTTAAAAACAGTTCAATCTTTAGGAGCAGAAAGTGTCCCAAACAAAGCTGAAGTTGTTGGCAATTTATACTCTTGTATCGGAAATGCTCATCTTGAAATGGAGAATTATGAAGAAGCTTTGAAATACCATGAAAAGGATTTAAAGGCTGCTAAAAAGCTGTAAGTGATCATAAGACACAGATTGGTAATCTTATGTCCAGATCATTTTTTCCCTCTGTTCTTTAAAGTAGTTATTTTTATGTAGGTATCAGAATTTTTGTTGTTTGGTTCACTCACTCACTCACTGCTTGCTCGCTCGCTCACTCGCTCAATTAAGACCACAACATTGTTTTCGATTGTTTGACCACAATTCCAAAAACCGAGATTGGAGAAGAGAGTTGGAAAAATGATGTAGCGAAGTATTTCTGTTGAACGTTGAGGTGTTTGGAAATGTGGTTAAACACCGTCTTGAGTGTTTGATATTATCTTCCCAACAAAACAAAACTAAGGAGATATTGGAGAAAATATAATGATAAAAATCTATGCTAACTGACGTCAGATAAATTATCCAAAACCCATCACAATCATGATTTCCTTTCATTGTTTAAACTTCATGAATTGTTCTGTGCAGGGAGGAGGGGGGTACTCCCAGAAAAATAGGGTGGGAGTGTGTGTCCCACTACCCAAAACCCCTACTGTTTTTATGACCAAAATCTGTGATATTCCCTACTCTATTTATGACCTGACCAAAAAATTGAAATGCTATCTAAGACCTGACTCTTAAATCAGAACCCCGTTTCCGGCCACCGTTATGATAGGTTTCCTAATTCAGACCAATGTTAAATCATGGTAAACAATAATTTGTGAAAGGCTTTTGTTGATTTTCCTTTCGATAATGATGAAAAAGTGGCTTCTTCTTAAAAACATATCCATGTCCAGGCTAGATTGCAAAAACCATACCCTATTTTATGACCGAAATGGCCAAATTCAGCTAAAATTGATACCCTATTTATGACCAAAACAGCTGACAAATGATACCCTTTGGGGCTGCACATACCTATATAACCCATATAAGGGAGTACCCCCCTTCCCTGGAATTATTAATGAATTGGAGAAATATATCTTGAAACACTTTTTGTCGTTTCCTCTGAAGTGAAAGCAAAGAAGCTAAATCACGTGCATTAGACAATCTTGGAAGACTGTATGCCAAGATGGGAGAATACACTAAAGCTATCGATGCCTGGATGGAGAAACTTCCACTCAGTAAATCAGTGCTTGAAAGCACATGGCTCTATCATGAGATTGGCAGGTGTCATTTAGAGCTCAAGTACTACCAGGATGCAAAAGAGTTTGGCCAAAAATCATTGGCTGCGGCAGAACAAGCTGATGACAAAGTGTGGCAGCTGAATGCAACTGTTTTAGAGGCTCAAGCAGAAGGTAAGTTATCAAAATGCGAATTCTCCTGACTGTGTGCTCATTGACTAACTTTTATTATCAGTAAGTGGAAAGACGCATGAATTTATACTTTATGCAATGCTGCAATGAGCGAGAGCAGACAATGACAGTTTGTTAACGTAAACAACACGTGGACGTCAGTTTTTCATATGTCTGTCCTGTGTTAGACAATGAATTTTGTCATAGCATTGTCAAAGTAGTCTTAGGGATCCACAGCTACTTAGACAATTGTGACGAAATTCATGATCAAGAACAGGACAGATGCATGAAAAACTGACATCAATTTGTTAAGTGGAACCCTGTTAATCCTGCCACCAACAGGGCACAAAAATCTGGCCATATTCGCAGTGTGGTTGTATTTAAGGCATTTTAATTTAAAAAAATTAAGAAAATGCTTGATTTTCGATTTGAAGTTTTTATTTTTCTTTGTAGTAAAACTTGGTGATCTTCAAGATGCCCTACAGTCTTTTGAAAAGGCTTTAGAGCTGGCTAAAATTCTGGAGGATGATGCTGCTGAAAATGCCATATCCAAAGCCATTAATGATGTGAACAACAGAATTGCACAAGGTTAGTGGGTTAGGGTGGAGACACCTTTTTTGAACAGGCCACTTTCGATATATTAAAATTCAGCTTGATAGTGATGCCTAGAGAACACAAACAAAATAAATGAATAAACATGGTCATTCAGTTTCCTTTGTTTATATCCTCCAAGCCTCGCCGCCAAGCTGAATTTTAATATAGTGAGAGTGGTCTATTACACTTCCAAGCAAACAATGGCATGAGCCCATGTAAATAAAAGGCACAACTTTTCTAGTATTGCTTCTGGAATAAATCTTGACAAAGTGCAAAATGTTTTTTACACTTTTATCAGGGATCAAATCTGGCGAGGACAGTGCAGGAGATGAACAAAAAGACACAGGAGGAGAACAAAGTGACAGAAGATGAAGAAACTAAAGAAACAGAGGCACCACAACAACCTGATGACGAGGAAGAGGTAAAGGAAAATCCGGTTGAAGAAAACACTGAGGAAGTGAAGGAAAACAAGGCTGATGAAGGAAGTGAGACAAAGGAATCAGAAGAACAAGCACAGGAAGCAGGAGAGGAAGCGGCAGAGGAAACAGCAGATGGATCTAATGACACAGCAAAAGATGCTGCACCACCAACTGAAGAAGATGGAGTGAAGGAACAATAACTTAACTAAGTGTATTTTAATGGCTGTATATATCAATTAGTATAAATTATAAAAGGTTCCTTCTTGACAAGTCATCTTCTGTTTTGTGGCAAAAAATAGATCTGCTTGTTCAATGTGCATGTCATTGTTATTTCAGTTGTTACCATACTAAAGTGATTTTTTTCTGGACTTTGTGTGAAAAAGTAAAGTATAAAACAAGGCAATCTAATATCAGTGCAAGACTTTATTTTCCCTAAAAGAGAATGTACATTACCATGTGTTAAGTGTAATAAAGGCTGGTATTTACACTAAGTACAGACAGTGTTTCTGTTAGAGTAAAAGAAACATGCAGGGAAGTATGGGAGAATGATAAATGGTGCATGAATCAGTGTCTTTTGGTGCTCTACAACTGTCAGGAGTGTTTTCCAAACTCCATAGGAACACAGAGGAAATTTTTCCTATCTGAATTTCTTGTAGAAAACACTATGAAAATACGGGAAAAATTTGCTGGTCAATTTAACAAAATGTAAATAAATTAATTCTGGGAACCATCATTATGTCAACAACCCATGCTAGTTTTGTACTGTTTAGAGATTTGAAAAGGAAAGTATGACTTTTGGCATTTGTTGTTTGTTTGTTTGTTAGGCTGTTACTTAAATAATATCATGACTTAGGGCATGTTTGTTTGGGATATTCCAGAATAAGAATATATTCCGGAATGGAAATCCGGGTATTCCAGAATGAGAATAGCTCCCAAACAAATGTTTACTCGCATTATTCCAATTATTCTTATTCCGGATTGATCCCAAACACAAAGGCACCCTTAGAATTGAAAGCTCACAGGAAAGCTCCAGCAATTAAGAATCTACACTACTCATGATAATTCTTTCTGATATCACTCGCCTCAGGGATCGTGAAATCTTAAGAGAAGCTTCAAATATCACACATTGTGTAAATCCTTAATTGCACACGCATTCTTAGATATTGCCTGATTTCATACCGTGAGGGACTAGGTACGAGTCTGTTAATTATGGGATTAGCAACTATTGATCCCCATAGTCAGAAAGAGCACATCGAGATTCATAAAATCCCCAAGTTTGGTGTTAATCAGGCTAGTCTTGACTGAGATACAGGCATTTAAAAACGTAAAAAAATTACAAAGAAATGTATGGAAAACCGGCCAAATCCGGACTTTTGTCCGCATTTGTCCGGTTTTCCATACATTTCTTTGTAAATTTTTTACGTTTTTAAATGCCTGTATCTCAGTCAAGACTAGCCTGATTAACACCAAACTTGGGGATTTTATGAATCTCGATGTGCTCTTTCTGACTATGGGGATCAATAGTTGCTAATCCCATAATTAACAGACTCGTACCTAGTCCCTCACGGTATGAAATCAGGCAATAAGACACCCTGCAAATTGTGAGCCAACCTAGTGAAGCCCACTTATGTCCAGGATTGAATGCAAGTATTGTTTAATTAGTACTTCATATTTGCCACGGTTATTTAACATTTTTCATATTACTTCATATTTGACAGAATTGTGTGTGTTTTGGTGACTTTTTACCAACGAGGGCACTTTGTGATGCTTATCATAAGAAATTTGAATCTCATTAGCATTCAATCCTGGACATACCTCAGTGAAACTGGCCTTTTTAAGGAAAGTGTAGCACAGGAAGTTAGTTTTATACCAGGGTTAGGCTGCAGCACAAAGTCTATGTACGAAACAGAGTGTTTTGATCAAGTTCAAATGAATTTTAGAGTGTGAGATGCCTTTCATGTGACTTCTCTGAATATGGAAGTTTCCATTGTGCGGAAGTTTTTGCAACTTTCAGCCAGATATGTTAAAATTCAGCATGGCAGCGAGGCTTAGAGGACACAAACAAAGGAAACTGAATGACCATGTTTATTCATTTCTTTTGTTTTTGTCCTCTAGGCCTCACTATCAAGCTGAATTCTAATATATCGAAAGTGGCCTATTTGAACATGCTAAAAAAGTCCTGATGCCATGTAAATGAGCATCAAAGCAACAAGCCACTCTGTGCACTCTTGGCTTTGTGCGCTCTCAGCATTGTGTCCTTGCAGCTTTATGCGCTTGCACATTTGTTAATTGTGAATTTTGGAATGGTTTCACCTAGCCAGAGCACTACCGAGACTAACCAAAATGTTAGTTTGGATAACTAGATTGTTATTCAGGCTAGCTGGAGTGCAACTTGACCATTCAAACTTAGGTTGTTTTCTATCGCGATCAACTATTTCTGGTTGGGGTTTTTTTGTGTACTACTGGAGAAAAACCATTTTCAACTGGTTTGGTTGACCAACTTTTTTCGGCATACCCCGGTAAACTCCAAGTTAACTTCCCTATAGTCTCCCTATACACCCATATTTTATATGTAGGCTAGCATGAAGTGGTATATAGTACCGATTGGAAATATGTATGTGAGCTACATGGGAGTTACATGGAGTATATGCACTTTTAACCTCGAACAAGTTTGAAACTGATGAAATAGCATTTGGGTTATTATGGTATGTTGCATGATTGCAGTTTGCATATGGACTACTCCCAGAAGTTAACACATTTCAACTGAAAACAATTATTGTTGGAAAAGTGTTCTTTTAAGAGATATCAACCATATCAACCCAAACAGGTAAGTGGCTGAAACAGTTGATCCCTTATGGAATGCAACCTTAGACACATTTAATGTCATACATGGGACCTGTGCCATTTGATACACACATTGTATCCACTCACAACATACAGTGACTTACATGTGTATGCATATTATAGTTTGTAGCTACTAATCAGACGGAACTATATGCACAATAGTTCCTGAGAATACAATTGATACTATTCCTTTGTAAGCCATCCTTGGTATTCCAGCCTTAAAGTCAGTCATTGCTCCAAGCTGCTTTGCCACATTTTGAAATTCTTGCTGTGAGGCATAATGAACCTGTACCTCTTCGGCAAACACTCTCTTGTCATGGAACTGATCAACAGTTACAAGTGGTAACGAGTGTACACGTTCAACAAATTTTTCATCATAGTTTTCTTTCATTAAATAGGAAAGGTCTGTTTTTGTAAAAGGGTGCTTCTTGTCATTCAGCTTGATAAATTTTAAATGTTGATCAAAAAACTGCCCATGGCTAACGCCTTCTCTGCCAAACGTCCTTGTACGTGGGATCTCTGGACGTATACATGACCTGTCTTTACGTTGGGGGGCTTCCCTCATCCAGTCATCCCAAAATCCCAGTGGCCAGTTGGGTTTGAGCTCATCCCAAAGAGACTTCCTTATCATCCAGCCAAGACCAGGGAAAAAGTCAGTTCTGTACAGGACATCATTTCTTTTTACCATTCCTTCCTTTCCATTATCATTCCAAGCTGAGATACACCACAACGTAGGGTCTTTGTCCAGCAAGGACTTTGTTGCAGTAAAGTACTCATAAAAGTCTGGTGCTAAAAGGGGCAAATGAGAGTAAATAACCAGTGTAACTAAAAGAATGACAGAGATGTATTGCTAAATATTTTGAGACGCACATATTAAAAATTTAACAATTTTAAACAGGAAGGATGCAAAGAAATATGAGGCTGAGGTATCATAAGCTCAATTTGTCAAAGGGCTTCAGAAAGCTGTATGACACTAGTCACTCTTGCATTGCTCATCTCCAACACTCACACTACTTGCAGCTCACAGCTCCCCTGCTTTTATTTACACTCTTTCCCGTAGATTTTAAAGCAAAAGAGAGACCAGGGCCTGTTTCTCGAAAGCCCCGGTAACTTAACGGGCCTGAAATCATATTTTGAAATCAAAGTATCAAGAAAATTAGCATGTGTTTTGACCTCTAATAGTTTCTTTAGCTGATAACTTTATTGTACAACTTTCAAACCTTTTGAAACCCCCATCTGGAATGGAAGACAAAACAGCTTAATGGACCCGGTAATTACTGGGAGCTTCGAGAAACGGGTCCCTGCCCACAGTTTATGTGTTAAGGAGAGTTATTAAGTAATTTTATAACATGATGAGTAGATGATGACTGCTCAAACTGGGATGAATCCATACTCGTATGAAAGTCCTCACAGTACATATTGTGTATAAACATCCCGTGAGAGCAAAGTTTAAGGATTGATATATGGCCAAGAAGGAAATTCCTGGCTGCTCTTGGTGAATGTTAGATCGTAGTTTGACCTGGCGTGCCTAATCGGTGAAAATGAAAATTGATCATTGGAAGGCAATTGATATGATCAATATAACAGTTACTGATCTTAAAAAATCAATTATTATCCATGGCCTCAAATAATCAATGAAAATCAATACTCACAATATTCAAATTCTCCTCACTGCTATCAACTTTGATTGATTTTTATCTATCTGAATTGGCTAGTCTTAAAAGAGGGTACTTTCAATTTTATCTTGAGCAGACAGTATACATGTGAGGCCAGGTCAGAAGGTCAACAAGGCAATATTATTAAATCAAAGGAAAATAGGCTCAAACAATTAAAAAACATTCCTTTAAATTTGTTTGCTTTCATAGTGAACAAAAATAATCTCCTGCAACTGAAATAAAATTAGAAAAACTAGCAATCAATAAAAATTGAAAAGAATCGATATTCTGATATTAATTGATTCATTACTATTTACAATTATATTGACTGGAAATGACTTTATCTATTGTAGGTTTTCATAAATTGAACTCACCAAGAGTTTGGTTGATATCAGTTGATCTGCAATGCATCTACCAATGTTAAGCCCAAGGGAGGGGACCCCAGGCAGATGTGTGACAGCCACATTTGACTTTTGATCAAGTTATTGATCAAAATCCCCACCCCAGCCTGGGATATGTGGGGCTTAAGAGGGGCTTTATCACCATATTGGCAGCTCTTCGAGTCCCCAGTATGTGGGGGATTCACGCATTTTGTCGCTTTTGTCCTGAGGAATGTGGGGCATTAGTAGGGGATTCATTCTAATCCAAGATGGCAGCGATAGTTCCCTCAAGGACTTCTGGGTACATTTTGGCACATTGGAGTGGACGCAAGTGTTCACAGGTATTTGTGGAATCCATCTCATTGTTATTCAAATCAATACATCAATTAATTTAGGGCATGGATAAAATACATGTATATGGAATGTTATGACTAAAATTGTCCTTAAAATGTCTTAAAATAAACTGCGGAGATTCCAACCCTCCCATCTGGGCTGCAAGGCTCCCGTTTTTGGAGGATATTTCCAGCCTCTCATTTTCGCTGATATTCTCCTGGTTTTTGAAACTCTTCCTAGCCAAAGAAAGATAGTGTTTTCTTTGTTTAACCAGTCTTTTTAGCATGATTCTTTGCCGTTTTTAGTCGTTTTTCTGTGCTTTCTCAGTCATTTTTCCCTTTTGGTATGCGAGCATACATGTAAGACTGCGGTGGTTTTGGGTGCGGAAATGCACTGGATTGCCTTGACTTTGTCCAAGGTTTGCATTCATTCGTGGCATGCTCTTGTGGTGCTTGATTTCTTCGTTGATCTTATGTTTATTCAATGAAAAAGTCTAAGAAAAAACTCCATTATTTTTCATTGACTGTGATCTCAGGAAATGGTGTCTTAGAGGAACATATCTTAAATTTTTTCCAGGGCAGCATGCCTCTGACCCCCTAGAGGCTCATGCCTGCGGCGATCATATGCACAGCTATGCCGGGCCTAAAACTGCCTTTTTTTAGTTGACAGGGCTGGGATCTCTGAAACTGGCATTCTTAAAATTCAATTTAAAATTTAATACTGATGCCTTGTGAATTCAACTACAAACCCAACAGGGCCATTTTCAGTTGCCCCAGGGGAGGGAGAATTTTCTGCTATTTCCTGCCCCGCATGGTGGGGCATTTGTCGCTTTTGCACGCTATTAAAAGTAACCCCCACCCATATCCTGGGGTGGTGGGGGGGGGGGGGAATGTTCAGGACACCAAACACTTACCTATGTCTAAGTCATCTTCAACAATCAACACAGTGTCATATCCCAGGTGATCAAAAGCCTGTCCCAGGGCCCACTTGTAATGTCGACTGATTTTATAGTACCCCATCATTGAGCGCATGTTAGCAGGGACGCCCTGAACATCCGACAGGTCTGGTTGTTGAATGAATGAAACTTGGGTTCCATACGATCTAATGACATCTGCTGTCGGCTTGTGACCACAATCTTGGCTTACAATAACGGGGAATTGTTTAGCTGACGGACGATATTGTAGAAGGAGATCTAAACAGCGCTTCACTGCCGGTCGGTTACACGCTATAACAAGCACTGCAGCTACAAAATCACTTGCTGCAGATTTTGTTGAAATGGCATCTCTCTTGGAAGATAAAGCAGTTTCATCTGTTCTCCGTCGTTCATGATCATTCAAGCCAATATTCTCCTTGATTCGATCTCCCTTTTGTGCTAAAGGTAAACTGGGTATAAAAACATCAGATTGTGCAGGTTTCTTTCGCAGTTTTTGAACTTTTTCAGCAATACTACCTAGCTTTGAATTTGGATCCACGTTTGATAAATATCTGTCCGAGAGTTCCTTTAGTCTTGATCTCTGGAGCTGATCTGCTATTGAATTCTTGTTGATAAAGCGGTAAAGGAGAACGCAATTTCCAAGAACAAATACACAAACGGCCACAATAATCCACCAGCCTTGTTTCGTTATGAAAACTACTTTCATGATGGCAGACAATGGGCGTATAAGTTAGACTACAATGAGATTTCCAAGTTACATTACGCGCAAGAGGCCATGTCGTTCTGGAACGATGACACGTAGCAACAACAACTTCTGCTAGTATAGTAATCGGAAATATTCGGAAGTAGTCGGAATCGTCCGCGATTTTCCCGTAATTTTTGTGATCAAAAGACTAACTTCCCCACCCCTCCCACCCTAAGGTAAATTTTTCAACTTCAGCACATAAAATGGCTGGGGTATTGAAAGTTGCAGCTTTCTTTGGGATTTGCACAGCTTTTGCAGCCGTTTTAATTGCGTGGTACCTTAAAGGGAATTTTGTTCCCGAAAGTGTGCGAGGCAAAAAGGTGGTAATTTGTGGAGCGTCCACTGGAATCGGAGAGGAACTTGCTTATCAGTACGCCAAACTAGGCGCCAAACTTTTGCTCGTTGCTCGGCGAGAAGAGGCCCTCAAAAAAGTCGTGGCACGTTGCGAAGAATTAGGTGCGCAGACTGCTAACTACGTTGTGGCTGACCTGTCTTCTTTGGACGCTGCAAAGAATTTAGCTGCCGTACGTACTGTTGTTCAACTCACTAAGTAATTTTAAGTTACGTTTATAAATTTGTGACTTTAATCTATTTACATGCACCTGTTACAGCTGGTTAAAGAGATGCCTACACGAAAAAAAAATCGGGAGATAGCCAATTTTACCTTTTTTTTTTGAAGCCAATTTTACCTTTTTTTTTGACCTTTAAAAAGCATTATTCAAAGTGGAGATCTTCTTAAAAATTCATCAAATATCAAAAACGTTTTCCCCAGGAGAGTTGGCAGAGTTGCTGTTATGGCAGGGGGGACGGGGCACACCGGGATGCGGGCTGCGAGGGCTGGAAAATTGATTGACATGTACTCCCTAAGGGTGAGGGTTTTACCACTATATCACCCAAGGGTGGGGATAGATGGCCTGTGTGCTGCAGACCAGCAGAGTTAGTATAGATGATAGATGTTTCTGGGCAGGGTTATCCAGTATTCATTTTAATAGGGGTGGAGTATTTTGCCACAACATAAGCCAGAACTAGGCATGATGAAACATTAATATTGGCACCTCTAAAGGATGGTTTCACTAGTGGTGGAGTTCCAGTCGGAGTTGTAAGAGTGCTTATGATCTTGAGTGAAAATCAGATTTGTAAGTGGAGTCATAAGCTCAACAAAATTAGAGTCGAAAGAATCAGAATGTTTTCAATTTCTTCCAATAATATTACACTTATTATAAATCCACTGTTTATGATCCAGGTACAACTAGATTGAAGGAGTCAGAAGAAGAAGTGGGAAAACCAATCTATCACAAGGATGGGAATCGAGGAATTGTGATTGGTTAATAATTCTTCTGCATCCACTTCCGACTGTAACAATGTAGTTGCAGCTAGATCATAAGTGACTGAGTCATAAGCAGAATTGGTAATCTGCTTGCAACTCCATTGCTTTGATTTTCACTAGATTGTATCACTCTACGCTTCTGATTATGACTCTAACTCTGACTCAGATGAATTAGCTCTCTGGAACAGATAATTCAAATTTTAATTCTGCCTTGGACAGATCTATTGCCTTAGTATAAATCTGGTGTTTTGTTGAATTTTGTGACAAAATTTGAGTTCAACTGATGCTCTGTCATTATGTCTTCAAGACATGGTGACATATGATTAAACCCAAGACAGATTTTGCCACATAAATTGTAGCCTGTGCAGCTTCTGAAGCAATTTGAGTATGAGTTTGACAGTTGTCTCTCTCCCAGGCTCCTCACCGCTTTAGTACTTGTTATTGTGGCTTTGCGGCTTTTGTAGCATGCTCAATTTGCTAAAAATCTGCCAAGCTATGCAGGCTACATAAATTGTTTAGACAATTAATTTTATTCTTTGCTGAGTTAATCCTAGATGTTTTTTCCATTTCAGATGGATCAATGAATTCCCAACATAGGTTCAGCATTAGGTGATTGGATGCTAGTATAAATAATTGGGCCACCATCATGACAAACAGGAAAAAATCGTACAATATCTAAACAAAATTAATGTGTAAATTATTCAATATATACAGACAATAAATCACTCATTACTTTTTATATCAGGTATTTTATGAAAGTATAAAACAAAACCTTCTTGACTTATTCTGAATCAATGAAATAATGTTATTTTTATTATGCAGGAAACTAACAAATTATTTGATGGACCTGATGTTCTTGTCCTCAACCATTTACTGCCCTTTTATGACTTTTGGAACAAGAACAGTGACCTCAACAACGTCCCACGTTACTTTGCTGTCAACACCATCAGCTACATCAATATTGCCACCTTATTACTTCCAGGCCTTCAGAAGACCAATGGAAGCATTGTAGTGGTGTCATCATTTGTAGGAGTTGTCACCACTCCAAGGACAGCACCTTATTGTGGAAATAAGCATGCTCTGCATGGATTTTTTAATAGCCTACGCCAAGACTTATCACTGCAAGGTCACAAGGGGGTCTCCATAACACTTTGTGTCCTAGGGTATATAGACACAAAGAATGCTCAGGAGGGCACCAAAGGGTATCCAGTTGAAAAAACTGTTAAGCGGCAGCCTGTTGACGAATGTTCCCTTGCTATGATCAAAGGAGCTGCGCAGAGGAAACGACAAATGTATTTCCCTTGGTACTTAGGTATTGTAGAAACAGCACATTTCTTCTTCCCAAATTTTGTAGAGAGTGCAATTCAAGTTGCAAGCAACGAGAAACCTTTAGAAGACCTGTTGAAATGGTGAAACTGTACTTCAGTCATGGTGCTGTTGTTGTAGCTTTTTACTAAACACTCCTAAAGGAATGAGACTTTTTCTTGCAAACATTTAACACTTTTTAGAGCTGTAATTTGCAATGAGGCGAATAAGCCTGTGTGGTGACCACTGATTATCCAGTTGTGGATCCAGACCTTGAGGTAAGGGAGGTGGGGGCTCTTTTTCTTGCTTTCCCTGCTGCCTTTTCTTTCTTGTGTGATTTTTGTTTTTTTTTTTTTAACTAAAATAAGGGGGGCAGGCCCTTCCCCTAGATCTGTCAATGTTATCTTGAGTTCCAGGAGAACACATAAAAGCCTACCAAACAGCTGAAAGACCAAATCCTGGGGTGAGGGGGGCGGGGGGAAGTTTCTCCCATATATCAGGGCTATTTTGGTATGTGCTGTGGTATTGGGTAGGTCCCAATTGGGTAGGATATTTGAGGTTCTGGAATCATAGTTGCCCCGGTTGGCATTGTGCTCCTTTTGTGATCTTCAAGTAAGATCCCTAAACTGCAAACTGTACTCAAAGGGTACTGGAAACGAGTAGAAAGTTAACCCGAGTAGGCAGGTTAACCCTACCTGTAGAGTTTACAAGGGAGAAAGTTAACCTGCATGCCAGGGTAACCCCGATAGGATAACCCGCCTCCAGGGCTACTCTGGTAATCCTTAGCTAGCTGCTTTATAAACATGACAAAGAATAAGGATGAAATGTCAGAGTGCGAGGGTAACCCTCTCTCCTTGTAAACAGGCCCCTTGAGCCTGATTTGTTAAGGTTCTTGATGGTGCACAAAATGATTTTAATCTGCTGATGTACTTTTCCCACGAGTTACAAAATAATTTGTAATAAAAGCACTTGATAAAACTTTGCCTGATGAGAATATGTTAGCTTTTACCCTGTGAGGTGACCCTTGGTTGTTCGGCCTCCACCTGAGACATATAAATACTTAACCTACTGTTATTCTCTTTTGCAGCCATTCACACAAGGTTTCCTTCTATGTTGCATGACTACCATCAGGGGCGTGGCCAGGATTTTTGAAAAGGGGGATGTATACTGTGTCCAAGTGAGGGTACTTGCTAGATTGTCATGGCACTTTTGCCAGCTGTTGTAGGTTGCTTGCTTAAAAAAGGCTTATAAAAGGGGATCACAGGCACCCCAGGACCCCCTAGCTACTCCCCTGACCATAATGGCTGTGAAGGAGAGTACCATACTGTCAACAAAAATCATGCTCATTGCTCGGCGAGAAGAGGCCCTCAAAAAAGTCGTACCACGTTGCGGGGAATTAGGTGCGGAAACTGCTACATATTTTGTCGCTGATTTGTCTTCTCTAGAGGCTGCAAAGAGTTTAGCTGCTGTAAGTGAATTATTAGCAATTGTGCACCCTGTTTACGACAGTCTAAGGCTGGAAACAGTCGAAATCGCGAAACAGTTCGCCTGTTCCCACATTTTTCTAGCGATAAGCTTATAAATTACTTTGGCAGTTCAATTGATTTTACAATACGCTTTATATGCATGGTATCACAGAAATACCAAATCACTGGTGAGCATTACTTTATTGGTAACCTATATATATTAACAGCAAAACTTGTTCAAAACACCCTTTATTTTAAGGTGGCTCAAAATGCTTAGTTTTAAGCATTGTTCAGGTGATCTTCTTCGGAGGCAGCTCTGATTTAGAGCAGAAATAAATCTGGAGCCACCTTAAAATTTTCTTAAAATATGCAGAGGGTGTAATTTGCTGGTTGCAGGTTGCAGGTCAAATATTGATAATTACACTGAATGTAAATAAAAGGTAGATAAAGAAATAAACAAATAAATGAAAAAAACTATATTAAAATTCCCGGAAGTGTTTTATTAGGAAGACTGTCTTTTAGTAAGTAGTTATGATCAACTATCCACCGGTGTTTTTGTTGGTGTTTAACATTAGTCAGCAAAGTAATCTTAATTTACACAAATGTCTGGGTAATTTTCGAGATCAACAGGGTTACAACAGTGATAATTATTATTGTCATGAACTTAAATCTTCAGTTGCCGAATATTGCAAGGTTAAAGTTTTAAGTCCAAGTTCTAAGGTAATCAAAGTAGTGCTGATTGTTTTAAAAGTAATAAGAATGCCTAGAATGTACTAAACCTTGATATTAAAGTTCACTTTCACATCTTATCTTTCAGAGCCATAGCTAGCAACAGGCAAATCGAGGCAAGTATCGAGGCACTTGCCTCAGTCATATTTTTTCGTTTTTGTTGTTTATAGTCATCATAAACATCCTTAACACCCAGGCAGCACTATTTTTCGGAACTATCTTTGTTAGACTATAGTGCTTATATGTTCCCTTAAGTTTGCTGTGATTCTTGCAATAGCAATAGCAACAGCCATAACAATAACAATAATAATAATAATAATAATAATAATAATAATAATAATAATAATAATAATAATAATAATAATAATAACAATAATAATGTTTTTTTTATTATAAAAAAATATCCCTCCTGTACTACTATTTCCAAAATTTATAAAAAAAGATTCTTGGCCTTGTTTCCCACAAGCATGTATATTTATATAAAAAAAAAAAATTTACACAAATGTTTTTATATAATAATAATGATAATGATAATAATAATAATAACTTTTATTATTATTGCAACCTGCACCTGCAACCTGCAAATTACACAGGGTGCCTCTGAATCTGCTCCAACAAATTCTATTTTGAAACTTTCAAAAAGATGTGTCTTAACATGTTAATCTCCATAACATTTGATAATGAGAATTAGGTTCATAATCATCAGGCTTCTTTCTTAGTCTTTTAAAAGCCCTTGAAAAGACCCGAACAGGGCTGTAGAGGCAATGTCCATGATTGAGTGTGCCCACAATCCTCTACACGATTGTGCAATGTGGGTGCACCAGGTAGTAGTATTATGGGTACCGGGTTGGCCCCGCCCCTTCCCCTCCCCTAGATGGCGGTCAGCAAAAGTTTGAGGAAAAATGATGTCATCACCAGACTTCACCACCGTGTTGGTGGAGGTCAAAGTGGTTACTTGGGGTGGGTGGTGACCGCTGGTCAGGGTGAGTCCAGGTGGTCCACATGGATCACGGGCTCAGGGTCATGGTGGGGGTGGCTTGACGGCATTGTGCGGTGTCATTGGGGTGGCCTGACGCCATCGTGTGGTCTGCATCATCGTCATCTTGGTTGGCCTTGTTTGCCTCAACCTGGGGGCCTTGGGTTTCATGGGACCTTGGGCTTCACTTAGGCTTCGCGTGGGACCTTAGGCTTAGCGTGGGGGTCTTGGGCTTCACGTGAGACTGGTTAACTTTGCTGGGCAGGATACTTAATTGCAGACAAGGATCACAACAAGTGACAACTTAAACAGGCCAAAGGTGTATTTATACTGTTGTTTCATCTACACTTGTTTGCATTCAGAGAGTATGTTCTAATCTTCAGACTTACTTTTGTGTGTTTCTCAAAAGACCCCAAAACTACCCCAGGCCCAAAAACTATCCCACTGCAGCTGCATTTTTAATGTGCACGTGCTAAAGTTGAAAAAATGTTTTGGGAAAAGTTGAGAAAAGTGCACTTAACTATTACTGCATAAACACCCTCTGCTTTTTCAGTGGGACTGGAGAATTCCTCTTAGCATTTTGACAAAAAGGTTTCTCAAGTACTCAACATCTTCCTCTGTCTCATCAAAATCTTGGGATTCATCATCATCATCTGTTGTGGGCAGGGGCTCAAATTCTGCTCCTGACTTAAACACCAGCTCGTGTTGTTCCCCGTCATAGGCCTTGTTAAGTAAGTTGCAGCTGGGTATAAAAAAAGATGACAGCCTTTTCTCTGAAAGGCAATCTTCAATGTAGTCATAAATAAGCTTCGCCCAAACAATGACTTCATCCCGAGAGTTGTTCTGAAGATCCACACCAAGTTCTCTGTTATAAGACTTGTCCACCAATGAAAACAGTGCATTTTTTAGGAAATAAGTGGTAATGATTTTGTCTGCATGGATATCATTATCCACAGGTTCAATTAGCTCAGCTTCAACTTCTTCTCCTTCTTCACTCACTAGGATGCACTGCCACTCTTCTCTAGACAAGCCCTTTTCAGGACAATCGATCACGTCTTCATCTTCTTCAGTTAAACATTCCATTTGTGTTTCAGAAAATGTGTGTGTAGATGTCTGCACCTTTGTTTTGGGTGCAATTTGTGGACATACATAAGAATTCCTGATTGCCTTTGCAAGAATGTAACCCCGACAAACTTGCTCTGGAAGGGATTTGAATATCTCAGTTTCAGCAAGAGAAAATGAAAGACGAAAGTGCTTTTCTTGCCTTTCAAAAAACTTGTCATTGTGTAGAGCAAACACAACATGTATCCCACTTTCTTTGATCTTTGGTGTTAAAAGTGCTGTCTTAGAGACATTCGGTGGCCAGAAATTGGAGAAAAAAAGCGCTGGGACAACATCTACAGAAATAAGCATATCTTTGAAGAAATGCCCATGCCACCTGATGTGAATTGTGGTTGCATTTGCACTCTTTGCACACAAAGTTACTGGTGAAAGTGCTGGCACACCTTCCCAAATGTCCTTTTCTAAGAGAGCTCTATTAAGTGCCTCTGTGAAATCCTCCATCAATTTTGCAGATCGCAAACTTTTGTCTTTGTCAACATATTGTGAGACTTCATGGTTGGGGAGACAAATCTCAGGTTTGAGTAGTAGTTGGCCAAACATTGGAGGAATTGAATCCACTATTGGATCCAAAAAAAGATTTGACAGTTCCACCATTGTACACAGGAAGTCAAACTCATTTGGGAATCCACACTTAGTTCCCTCACTTAAACTACCTGAGAGTCTAGGCTCAAAAGAAAAAAGTGGGCAGTCTTTGTTAACTTTCATGGATACCTGATGAATAAGTTGGTTCACAGCTTCTTCAACTTGCTTTACTTCATCCAATTCTGGTAGCATTCCAATGACAGGAGAACTAAGTACCTTGTGAAGTGTTTTATTCTGGTCATCCTTCATAATGAAGTCCTCTAATGGCATACTATTAACTTCTTCTTGTTCAAAAACTTCAAATTCATCTTTCAGAGGAAAACAATCTGGTGTGTTGCATATAAATTTGCTTGGGTATTTCTTAAAGGAATGGAAATAGCTGTTAAAGAGCTCTATTAGGTCTACATATCCAAAATACATGGCCAATTGAAGTGGAGTTCTTCCAGAGTCATCTGGTGCAACAACCAGAGATGGCTTGTGTAGATCACTTAACAGATATTCAAGAACTGTTGGATTGTTGTAGAAAACAGTATAGTGAAATATGGTTGCACCTTGATTGTCTCGAATATCGGTTAGGCAGTCCCCATCAATCATTTCTTTGACATTTGTTATATTTCTCCAATAGCAGGATAAATGCAGAGGTGCCTCACCATTTCTATCTTTAACGTTTAAATTTGCACCATGACTAATGAGATGTCGCAGAATGGAGCTCTGTCGCATTTCAGAGACGATGTAATGTACAACTGTGCATCCAAAGACGTCTTGGCAATTCACATCATATCCTTCTTCTATGAAACACTTAATAACTTCGACATGCCTATATTTCTCTTCTTCATTGCAATCTAAGTTGCAGTCAGTGAACCGCATCATATGCAAAGGCGTCATTCCTAAGCAGTTCTGCTGGTTTACTGAGAGTCTGGATCTGATAAGAAATTGTATAGTTTCTAGGCTAACACCATACTCTACCGCTCGGTGTAGCAGGGTTTCACTTCTCGAGGACAGCGCAGTGGTTACATCAACCCCAAGATCAACAAGAACTTGAAGTGTCTCTATAGCATAGGGTTGAAACAGCTGGATTTGGCTAAGTAGCTCGTATGTTCCATTATGCATGCGGTCACATTTTTGAAGTGAAAATCCCCAGTCTACAAAAGCCTTGCAGGCTTTCTTGTTAGAAAGCGCTAAAGCTTCTTCAAACGGTAGCTGTCCATAACAGTTTCTAATCAGCATATCCGCACCATATTTCAACAAAACGTGTACCATTTGGTAGGAGTCTGCATTCAAGTGATTGACATGGTGTATGGGTGTCATCTCCCTACGATCCTTCTCATTTGGGTCTGCTCCATGCTTCAGTAAGCTTTCCACTTTGTTCGCGTCACCACCCTGCACTGCACGGTGAAGAGGAAATTCCGCAGCCTCCGAGATGTCATTCTCAGTGACTTCAGTCATCTTCGCTTGAAACTAAGGTTTTACTTTTGTAGAGAAAGCAATAACAGTTTATAACCCTTACCGCTCTGAAATCCGAGTACGAACACTTCACTTCCTGGTTTTACGCCATATTTGTCTGCCCTGTTCGCGCATACATTTGAATAAAGTATGAAATTTTATCGCAGGCTCAATTATGCTGAATAAAATTTGGAAATGGGAAAGTTCTCTCTGAACAAGCATCGTGAAGTGGTTTAATTTTGCGGACCTCGACGGTTTTCAAACAAGAATGAGCGAAAAGTGGTGGGGACTGCCTCCTCCTCAGGCGCTTCGATTTCAGTCGCAAAGCATGTGTATGGAGGGGCATTTCCATTGGATCGTACTTCCATTCCAATCGGATCGAACCTATCTTCCATTGGATCGTACTTCCATTCTATTAGATCGTACCTTTCTTCCATTCGATCGTACTTCCATTCCATTGGATCGTACCTTTTTTCCTTCGATCGTACTTTCATTCCATTGGCCTAAAATAGGGTGGGATCCGGGATCACATTGCCGGGATCTGGGATCACAACTCCCGGGATCAGGATCAGCAGTTTTTTTCATTGGATCAAGGCTCAGGCGTAATGGATAGCAAAAGGAATTCGTGACGCGCACCTTGACAGTTTTTTTTTTAGGTTTTTGAAATTTTATGGTCCGAGGGGGACATGCATTGGGGTTTGCGGTATTGCGGTATTGGGCCATTTTTCTTGCGGTATTTCGGGAATGTTAATCTCGAATTGCGGTATCGCGGTATTTTCTGGAGCTGCGGGATGCGGTGTTTTAGCATTTTGGGCGGTATCAAAAATTATCGTTAAAGTCCTGCTACGTTTTCCGAGCTTTTTCTATCCTCCGCGATTGTTTCGGAAACAAGCTAAAGCAGAATGTCAGACATCTTCCGTCACGCGAGTTATTTGAAACGTGATCTTAAGTGATTATGAACAGTACTAATCGATCAACAATTTTAACGTTTCATCAGCCAATTACAATTCGCAGCCGCGCGGTCTTCTACTGACGGTCCTGACGTGACATTTAACACTATTTAATATTTAACATTGAGTCATGACACGGGGTTAAAGAGCGTTTCTATAAACCCGCGCGCTTCGGCAATGGCAGTGGCCGGTCCTCGTGAACACACTGTAATCGATTGTGTTGCAATATTTTTACGAAGAGGGGAAAGGCGGAGAAAACTATCGCAGAAAACAAATTCAGATGTCGGATAGACAAGTAAGAAAAAAACTAAAAGACTCGTCAAGTTCAGGGAGAGTATTTGGTAAGTTGTAAAAAATTAAAACCAAACCGACCCTGGAAGTCCTGCAATTCTAACATGCCATGGAAGGATCGATAAAGGCAAGAAGAACAGAGTTTCTTTTTTATTGTGTTACAATATGCTTGTCTTAGTAAATTATTTTAGTCTCTTTACTTACTTCTAAGGCCATGTGAACGCACATTTCTACGGTACTTATTTTCATCCTATTCGTGAATTGTTACATCTTAAACGTGTTACATATTAATTAAGTTATTAATATTACCTCTCGGGTTTCCGAAATAGATCAGAAGCGGAAGCACGTGCTCGCGTTATTGAATGACTCAAACCCGGGGTTAAAGATTTAAAAGCGTTTGTCCTTATAGTAGTCATGACTATTTATGTATTTTACTCTCAGTGAATTTGCTGGCATTAAAAGCACTGCAAAGACTTAAGTCTCGGTGATAATCTCCGTGTGGAGCTTAATAGGTAGGCGAACGTAATTCTTCAAATATGTTCCCCTTCTTTTTGCTGCAAAGTCCCCAAAATATTTTTTGCCCTCTTCTTACAACACCGCTTCTTATTTAGCATCAGTATCATTAACAAACTCTTAGCGATCAAGGCTTTTGCAGAAGTTTAATACAGTGTCTGTTTTTCACAAGAGAAACAAAGAAAGATGGTTAGAACAGAGAGAATATCAATAGAGACGGACCAGCAACTGGAACTTGAGTTACCTCCAATTTTAACCTGCTGCGACAAACTACAACGTAAAGGCCCGTTCAAACGGTCATGATCGTTGATGATAGTCGATGATAGTTTCAACTATCATTCACAATCATTGACTATCATGTTTGCGACCAAACGGTCCATGATAGTTTGTCGAAATCGCGCAATGTGCTAGCATCGCTAGCTGGTACCTAGTTTCCGATTGTAGACAAATATGGCGGGGTCTCGTCCCGGTGTTCTTGTACGCACGTGCACGTGTCGGTGAAATTTCTTGCCAGCAAAAGTTTTTTCTCGCAGCTCCTTTCGAGTAAAACTTAACTTAAGCTGTTAATAATGGCTAGTATTATCCAACATTTGAGTTAGGGTTTCTCGATGACTTTGAAGATATAGAAAACGTGTCTGAAATTGTTGCAGAAACATCGGAAGCGTCGAAAGATCAACAAAGCGAAAAAGTGCTACCGGTGAAAACAACACGTGCACGCGCACGCGTAGCGTCAAGTGCTGCCAGTAGGGAGCTTAAGCAACGACGCCGAGGACGACGCCTTGTAAAAAATGAATTTATATTTTACAAGGGAAATTCGCGATTGTCTGGATCTGTTCAGTTCGCCAATGGCTCTAAAAATGTGCTCAGGCCAAATATGCAACGACGGCGTTTAATTCCAAATGGAAATACGAAAAATTAGCCATCGTCGTCCACGTTCCGTAGACGACGCAGAACTTGGTCATTTCACGTTGTTGCTTTGCAGAGGACGGCAAAGAAATGTACAGAGAATCATAACGCACGTGCACAGCCATTGTTCTGCTCATTAAACCTTTTGTTTAGTGACGTTCTCGTAGCCGTCGTCGTCGTGGTTTGCTTAAGCTCCCTAGTGAAAACAACACGTGCACGTGCAGAATTTGCAATTTGACCAGTGCAGAAAGAGCGACTTCTCAGCGTGAAATATGTCTTTCTGTGTTATAAAAGCAATGGACAATGTCTAGTGTGCGTCCATCCAATTCGAGATGCACTTGGATAGTTGGGAGAGCACTTTATAGGTAGCAAGAGATGCTCTCGGCTGCGCCTCGAGCGTCTCTTACGCTGCAAACGCACTGCAAATATGAACTCAATAAATTGACCTCGCTCCCAACGTGTGGCTTCATGGCTCAGTTGGTAGAGCATCGCACCGGTATCGCGGAGGTCACGGGTTCGATTCCCGTTGAAGCCCTGATTTTTTTTCAGGCTTCTTCTTTCTGTCCAATTGCTTAAATTGGAAAATTTACTGCGATGATCACCCTTTACATTTAAACGCACTGCATGTTTCATTAGAGGACCAATGAACCTGGGAGATGGCCGAAACAGCTAGCTTGAGAAAAAATGAATCTTGGTGGATCTTCAGAATCTGTTTGTGCTAAGCATCAAGCAGGATACACACCCGATTCAGGCGTCATCAACCCATTGTCATTAGGCCACTTGGAACTCTTGAAAAATTCTCAAGCCAAACTTCTCATAGAAACACCCCAACTCACCATAATTCCTTGTGCCCTAGCTAATGATGGAACCGCCCTGAAACCGGCCATTGAATTTGACCCTCGATTAAAAGAAAACGTTGGATTAAAAACGCCAGTCGATATAAAGTGTATCAAAGAAAATCCGACACCGTCGCCTGCTCACCTTAAAGAGAACATAATAACAGAAGCAATTTGTCTCATCACTCACTTCCTTAGACAACTACTGTTCCCTTCCTGTGGCTGTGGACTACTCAACCCAGAGTGGGTAAAACTGGCCAGGCAATGATCAATTTATTCGAGGAGCACATCAAAACTCTCCAATCGTGCAAATTTTGTCAAAGAAAGCGCTCCATCGTCGTCATATATTATCACTTCTGAGAACGTGAACTGCACTAATTTTTGTGAAGTGTGCTACCAATCAAAGACGGTGTGTGAGGATTGCAAATTGCTGGGACAAGTCAGTCACATTCCATCCTTACTGTTCTGTGACACTTGTCGTGATAATAACTCAAACTGTTTCCGTCGCGTCGTCATGGTGGTTTGTAGTGACTGTGAATCGGGGAACAAAACGGCCTTTGAGACCATAAAGGCGAAACTAGAAGAAGCCAATGAAGACCCGGCACAAGCGTTTCTATCCATTTTACCAGACTGTCCTCATTTGGGTTAAAGTATAATAAAGCAGCATTTTCGAACTGGTGGCTGAAATGTAAAGATGACTGCGAATAAACCTGGGCCTAGTTAGAACTTTGAGAAATCGCTCCGACAAAGCTACCAAAGACAAATTTAGGAAGCTAAATCCAAAGAATGACCACGTGAAAAATAAGGATAGACAAGATCCATCATAGCCTCCTACGCAGACGTTCGTAGGCTTGTCACGCGTTCCTCCCCACGTGGGGAGGAACGCGTGACAAGCCTAAGAACGTCTGCGTGGGAGGCTAGATCCATCATCCATCTGCCGTCCTTACCTTGACAAGTGATAGATTGACAGATGAGCTGAAAAACACTGGATACGTCTCACACAGTCGTACCAGAATTAGACAAATATTCTGCAGATAACCAGAGTGGGATGTATCCATCACCCATACGTGTTGTTGTAACATCTTACGGTTGGATTGCCTTTCTGTCTTTTGATGTAAAGCGCTCCTTGTGTAACCTTTTCAAGGCTCGTCTACATAGTCCGGTTGACCAAATCACTGCTACACTCTTTTTTTTAAATAAGAACAAACTTAATAAGAACATTGAGGCTGAAATCGCTAGAAAAATAAGAACAATTTAAGAACAATCTGAGGCTGAAATTTTTTTTCAACAAACAAACATCAGTCCGCGACGACAGTGTAAAGCTAATGATTCTTTTCAAAATTTAGGGTCTTTACGATACAGTCTTTCAGATATATATATCACTCTTAAACTTCATTATCACACTTTTCGTGTGTAAACAGTAACAGATTACATCTATGAGTATGAACAATGAACACTTCATGTACTGTATACATATACTGATAAGCACAGGTTCTTTGTCCGTGACTATATGATGCATAACCACCTTTGGGGCCATTAGAGAACACAGAATTTTAAGAACAAAAGAATAACATTTTGAGGCTGAAATGACCGAAAAAATAAGAACATCGAGCCTGAGCTAAATTTTACTGGTTCTTATTAAAAAAAAGAGTGTATTGACAAAAATCTCAAGGCGAGAGATATTTATTCTTCTGATGGCATTATCTTTCTTACCGCTTCACTTGACAATGGCCCAATCAAGACTGTGGAGTTTGTTGAAGGATCTCTGATTTCCATGACTGTTAAGCAGAAGAAGAAAGAAGACCTCGTAAGGTTGGCTGATAAGATGCACGTGCCATCTAGTGGAACTATGGCTGAGATAACGCAGAGACTTGAAGCCCACTCTGAAAAGCTGGCGACCAAATACTCTCGTAACAGTGTCAAAGTGGACGAAAGCCACTTCTGGGATTGTGAAAAGCAACTGTCCTTTGAAGCAATGGCATGCGCTGACAGCGAGTTATTTTATGCCGCTGAAAGTGTCCAGAAAGCAATAGTGGCGTTTCAAGTAGAGAAGGATGGCATTGGCTTTGTGCAAATCATCATTCAGTACAGCACTGGTTGGCACAAAGTTAATAGCATGTGTCTGTGTGACAGCAACATATACACATCACACAGCCAAGGAATCAGCAAGGTTAGCTTAGAAAGTGGCGAATGTATGTTACTTGTTGAACTCTTAAATCAGCCATGTGTCCTGACGAAGTTTGGTACAGGTATCCTATTTTCTTACCAAAAGAGGGCGTCTGTGCGGCAACTTAGTCCACGTGGTGAAGTACGAGTGTTTGCTGGGTCTGACAGTGAAGAGGGCAGTGTCGACGGTCTAGCTAAAAACTGTCGGCTCAAACAACCCATTGGCATATGCACTGAGTTTGACAGCGTCGTGTACATTTGCGATGCTCAGACCAATTCGATCAAGATTTGCAGCAAACTGACTGAGTGTTCCCACTTTTTGAAGGGTATTGGTGCGCTGTATGATGCATTCTCTGTACAAGATCAAGTCTGCCGATGAAGCTCTGTCACTTGTCCGTCAGTGTAAAGTTATGCTTAATGAAATCACTGCTGACATACGAAATAGCACGGGGATTTCAGGGACATTAAATGGGTCACAAGGCCATGTTTCTGCTAAGACAGTGACTTCTGTTGAAATGATTGAATGGGGTCTTCAGAGGTTGTTTGCGAACCTTTCCAAATTTGATTTACACAGGTCCGGACAAATCTTTGCACGGAAAAAACTTGCACGGTTCCACCTTGCGTTTACACGGGACCTGCGGAACTGGACGATTTTTTGAACGGCTAAGGCCCCGTTTACACGGGTCCGGACAAATTTTTGCACGGACGAATTTTATTCCTGGATCGCCTGTTTACATGGATCCGTGCAAATTCTGTTGCAGTGGTGTTTACACGGATCCGTGCAAATTTTAGACCAGCTGCGGCATTTGATTCCAGGCCATAACCGCGCTATGTGAGCAAAAAGTTGCACGGTTCGGGTGTTTACACGAGTCCGTAAAAATATGGAACCGTGCCGGTCAAAAATTCGACCTGCTTTTTTCAGGTCCCAAACTTGCACACTTAAGCCGTTCAAAAATTCGTCCAGTTCCGCCGGTCCCGTGTAAACGCAAGGTGGAACCGTGCAAGTTTTTGTCCGTGCAAAGATTTCAGTGTCCGGACCCGTGTAAACGGGGCCTAAGTGTGCAAGTTTGGGACCTGAAAAAGCAGGTCGACTTTTTGACCGGCACGGATCCATATTTGTACGGACTCGTGTAAACATCCGAACCGTGCAACTTTTTGCTCACATAGCGCGGTTATGGCCTGGAATCAAATGCCGCAGCTGGTCTAAAATTTGCACGGATCCGTGTAAACACCACTGCAACTGAATACCTTGGATGTCGAGAATTGCCATTCAACGGTTCATATCAAGCAGGCGATCTTGTCTATGCTGGAATACTGCCGATCATTTGGCCTAACGATGAAAGAGTCCATCAAAAGAACAACGGACTGGGCAGCCTACTACCACACCAGCAGGAGGTCATGGTATCCAAAGCCAGAGGAGACAGTGTCCCTCTCACAAGTGCCAACAATAACACCCTTGCCTGCCGTTGAAATGCCGCGAGCTGACTGCGACCTTATGCGAAATTGGGTATCCTCTTGGAGCTGCGGTGAGGCAACGGACAGTACGGCAAGAAACAACTATGGCTTACCATGGCACTCTACCCGAGTTTATCTACCAAAGACAGTGTGTGGTATCAGACGAGCCGGTAACTTTAACCACCTTTGCCTCAGAACAAGCTGGAGGTCCTAAAGAGCACGCTCTTAGAGAGAGTACCGTACTGTCAACAAAAATGTTTTCTACAGCACCTTAAATTCTCAAAACAACATAAATTTCTCCATTGAAATTAGTTAAATCGTTTTTTGTAACTATTTTGAATTTTTCCTTTTATTATTGCATTGTATCCCGCTGATCGCAACAACTACCCGTGTCTACTCCCCTGCTAATTCTTCTCGTGGCACGAACTTCCCCACCCCTCCTACCCTTGTGTTCTACTGTTCGAACACAAAATGGCGGGGTTTCTCAAAGTTGCAGCTTTCTTTGGGTTTTGCACAGCTCTTTTAGCCGTTTTGATTGCATGGTACCTAAAGGAAAATTTCGATCCTGAAAGTGTGCGAAGCAAAAAGGTAGTAATTTGTGGAGCGTCCACTGGAATCGGAGAGGAACTTGCTTATCAGTACGCCAAACTTGGCGCCCAACTTTTGCTCGTTGCTCGGCGAGAAGAGACCCTCAAAAAAGTCGTGGCACGTTGCGGGGAATTAGGTGCCGAAACTGCTAACTATTTTGTCGCTGATTTGTCTTCTCTGGAGGCTGCAAAGCGTTTAGCTGCTGTAAGTATATTATTAGCAATTATGCACCCTGTTTACGACAGTCTTAAGCTGGAGGGCGTATGGAAAAGCCGGAAATCCGGAACCGGAACCGGAACCGGATCCGGAAAAATAAATGAATGCTTTAAGTTGGGAACTGTGATTGACATCAATACTCCTCCTCCCTTCTCTGCATTCCTGGCAAAATGGATGATAATACGCGGAGCCCTGTCAAGAAAAGTTACGAGTACAAAGAACATTGTAGTTATCATTCTTTTCAGTTAAACTGAGCTGCCATAACACTACTGGAAAAATGACCAGAAAAAATTCAGGCTTTGAACAGTATTCGAACCCACGGCCCTTGCGCTACCTGTGCAATGCTCTACCAACTGAGCTATCAAAGCCGCATGAGAGCGGTCGTGTCTGGGTTCGGCCCTTTACGTTTGTAGGTCGCGACAAGCCACCGGGGAATTGACCGGGGAGTTTGTTATGGGTGTCACTACACAGAGTAACGAAATAACGAGTAACGAAGTAACCACAAACCGAGTAACAGAAAAAATTTCGAAGGGTTTAAAAGTCTCAAATCTTTTAAAAATATGTTGGATCGATTATAATCGGTTTTTTCTTTTTCTTTTTTTTTTTTATACAACGTTTTGATGCAGGGGACCACGCAACTAATAATTAAACTGCTTGGCTTGTTACTGCCGGATCTCTTGATCAAGAAATGGTCGTACCAGACGTCACTCTTAGTGTTATAAAACCAAATTGATTGCAAGCCTGGTACTACCAGCCTTGCAATCAATTTCGTCTTTTTAGTATTGATATATAAAAATGAACTACAAAACCAATTCACAAACCAAGCTTGACGACCCATAAGCTCAGAACTAAAAGTTAAATAAAACATTGTGTCTAGATAACCGGCAGTTGGGGAGCAGGCTGCTAGCAGGCTAAAATTATTATAGAATTTCCAGGAAAAACTCATCAAATCTTTCTTAAAACTGTAGATATTTATTTAGAAATATCAAGCAATTTCAATTATAATTTTGGCTTTGCGGTAGAGGAAATTTTCAAGTTTGGGCATACTAGAAAATCTCGATGTTTCGACATTTTGAAAAAAATCGTACTCTGACTCCGTTGTCAACCGTCTACAAAAATTGAAGTTGGACCCTGTAAGAGTATTCGATATTTGTACAGAAATGCCAAGCGATTCTAAATGATGTTTTGCTTTTGTTGTCCACGAATTCTCTTAGCTTCGGCATATTATATTAAAAAAACCTCGACGCATGGGTACGATTGTTCAAAAAACTCAGGGGCGGATCAGGGGAGGGTGCAGGGGATGCACAACCCCCACCCTGAGATAAAGCCTTCTTCTTCGCAATTGCTTTTAAAATTTGTTTACCTCTACGGTCAGTGACGTCATTCCTTAGAGGTGCACCCCCGCCTAACAAAAATCCTGGATCCGCCCCGTCCAAATTTCACGAATAATCAATACACTCAGCATCCACTAAATAGATCATTGAAACCTCCCGAGAGTGTTTCAGCATTTCCATCTATGGTCGGAAACACTAAGCGAGTTTTTACAATGTTAACGTTTTGATTTTGCACAACTTGTACGAACTTTGTGTGACTCAGGGGCACGATTTCTCAAAACCTATATACCCGGCCCGGCAGCCAGAAATTTTTAACACCTGCTCACATTTCAACCAATTCCGCGGTGGTTTGTCTTGATCTACAAACAAAAGCAAACATGTTTTATATAATAAGAGCATCATCCTAAACTCAGTTTAACTGAAAAAATGATAACTACTTTGTTTTTTGTACTCGTACCTTTTCTTAAATCATCATCCATCTTGCGAGGAATGTAGAGAAGGGAGGAGCAGTATTGATGTCAATCACACTTCTCAACTTAAAGCATTCATTTATTTGTTCCGGTTCCGGTTCCGGTTCCGGTTCCGGTTCCGGATTTCCTGGTTTTCCATACGCCCAAGCTGGAAACAGTTACCACATTTTTTCCAGCGGAAATTACTTTGACAATCCTTTGACAGTTACTTTGACAGTCCAAAAAAAATTACTCTGATAGTTCAATTGATTTTACAATACGCTTTATGTGCATGAGTATCACAAAGGCCCAATCATTGGTGAGCAGTGCCCAATCAGTGGTCGTCTTCATGGCATAGCATAGAAGGTATTACAGTCAAAACGGGTCAAGCGTTCCTCTCACGAGTAGATCAATAAGATTATTATTGCAAATTTGATTTCAGTAATCATTTCAATAATCTGTTCGTCGGATGAAACAATGGAAACTTCAAATCAAGCGTCAGTTCAAAACTTGAATTCGTTTGGAATATTGCTGGCTTCCGGTACCAGGCCGGCGTGAGAATTTCACCAGTGTACTCTTCTGGTTTGCATAATTAATCTATCAAACAACGGTCATTTCACTCTAGCAACATTACATGTACCTTTTTGCAATCTTACCAGTATCTTCAAACTTGAGACAGTTTTATTTTTGTCGAATTCCAAAGATTGGACGAAGAAATGAATTTAAAAGGAAAGGCATGTTGGCGGACCTTAGCAGATTATGCAAATTGTAAACCTGTCAAATTCTCACGCCAGCCTGGCACCAGAAGTGAGCAATAATCCAATCAAAATTCGAGTTTTGAACTCAGGCTTGATTTGAATTTTGCATCATTCATCCCAAAAACCAGATTATTGAAATGATTCCTGAAATCAAATTTGCAAACAATGAAATTATTTATCCACTCGTGAGAGGAGAACGCTTGACTCGTTTTGACTGTAATGTATCAGTCAAATTGAAGCTTGAACATCCCCCCCCCGGGCAACCCCCCGGGCATTTGAATTTTTGGAAAATTTTTGTTCAAATCCTCCCCTCACCGGGCCGAAAAGCTGTTCAAATGACGTGGCGTTAATTGCAGGAATGGCTCTGAGCACTTGTAATTTTTTTTTCTAAGTCTGAAAAAGGAAATTATTAAAAAGCAGGGTGTGGGAGTCAAACCCCGTCCACTAGCTCCACTAAGCCACTACACTACCAGCGAGCTGGCTGCTGAAACCCGAAAATTTTAAAACTATAAAGTGTTACCCTTATTATTTCATAAGAGCTAACTGAGTAGGCTAACCGAAGCACTTTCTAGGCTAACTGGAGTGAAATAGTAAACTGCAGTGGATGAAAGAACGAGGAATGAACGAGGAATGATACTAAAACTGGAGTGAATAGTAAACTGCAGTGGATGAAAGAACGAGGAAATAATGATACTAGTCCCAGTCCTCCTGGGTTGGAGCCATTCCTGTAATTAACGCCTCTAGTTCAAATGCCCCATCCCCAGGAAAATTACCAGAAGCTTCTTTTATGCTTCAGAAGCTGTGCATGCTAACATGGTTTATCAGACAACAAATACTTGTATATTATAGATATAAATTGTTCTTAAACACCTTCAAATACGGAACACAGCTTATGAAGGCCTTTGGTTTTCAACCAATCCACCACGAATACGCAATCTTTTCCTTTGAATTCATAAAAGTTTGTCTCCGCTGTCTCTGCCACGATTTATCGACCCACGTGGAATCAGCGCGACTCATAACATGAAATCGAGGCTAGCAATCAAATTCCCCACCTACTATGAGTGGTGATCAAATGCCCTCCCTCCCAGGCAGGAAGAGGCATCAAATGCCCGGGGTATGCCTGGGGTGGGGATGTTCAAGCTTCGATTTGACTGGTGCATAATTACCTTATTGGTAACCTATAGCAACAGCAAAACTTGTTCAAAACACTCTTTATTTTAAGGTGGCTCATAATGTATAGTTTTAAAAATTTTTCAGTGCATCTTCTTTGATGGAACAATGCTACCTCTTGTTTGAAACTTGAGGCAACACTGATTTAGAGCAGAAGCAAATATCATTTGGAGACACTTGTACAGCAAGGGCAAAAAACATTGTTTGCCTGTTAAGTAGTATGTCACTTAATTATATGGCTAGCTCCGTGAGCGGGCAAGATGAACCAAATCGCACACTGTGATTGGTTACCCGAGTGGGCAAGATGGAGCTATCTAGCCCACTGTCTAGCTTTGTCTTGGTCCATAAACACGCAAAAAAAGAACACAGCCAACATCCAGCCATCTTGACCTCACACTTGGTCAATAACCCATATGTATAGGAGTAACCCCCTAAGGTCTAGACGACAGTACAAATTCCTACCCATGCATGGGAGAACAAAAAAAAGATTTCTCTCTGTCTCAAGTAATATGATACAAGCTTCTTGACCATGTGGTTGGGACAGAGAGCCATTTTCCTGTCAGGTTCAGCCTAACTCAGTTAATAAGTTGGCAAATTCCACACCTCAAGGAGAAATGTAAGTAACTGGAAAACTTAAGAAGGTCAGTTGAGCTCTTCTAGCTTCTAAAAAAATTCTAAAAAGAATCCTAAGACTATCGGTAGCCTGCAATGCAGGTGAATCTTGGCAAGTGAGCATATTTTGATCAAGCGAGCGCCATCTTGAATTCAAACTTGGAAGCGGTTTGGGGAGAAAGGAAAAGGTCTCCTAGGGAGTGGGAGTTAGGCCGAGTCAACCTGGCGGCAAATCTACTCGTTGTTGAGCTAATACCACTAAGTCATGAACGCACAGAAAACACCTGCACTGCAGGCAAGACTTTCAGCTGCAATGGGAGCAGTCATTCAAGTCATGCAAGCAGGTGTATCAATTACCGCGCGAAGGAGAGGGCTGCCATAATTCTTGAAATTCTCACGGCCTAATGTTATTTAGACCTATGCCAGCACAGTAGCTATCATGGCAAATTACACAGCTGGTTTTCTCTGTCAAATTTACTTGGTTGTGTGACTTGGCCATGTAACAGTAGAGGGCAATTTATAATAAGTATTGGGTTTACCCCCTGGCCAAGTTGATGACAAAAAGGTTTTAAGTGCTTTAAGAAATGGACTTGGCACAGGCTGCCCAGTTATTTGGCATTTGTTCATTATCACTGCTTTTTGTTATAGGAAACTAGCAAATTATTCGATGGACCAGATGTACTTGTCCTCAACCATATTCAGCCTTTTTATGAATTTTGGAATGAGAACAGCAACCTTAACAATGTCCCACAGTACTTTGCTGTCAACACCATCAGCTACATCAATATCGCCACCTTATTTCTTCCTGGCCTTCAGAAGAGCAATGGAAGCATTGTTGTAGTGTCATCATTTGTAGCAGTTGTTCCCATCCCAAGGACTGCACCTTATTGTGGAAATAAGGGTGCTTTACATGGGTTTTTTAACAGCTTGCGACAGGATTTAGCACTGCAAGGACACAAGGGTGTCTCCATAACATTGTGTATCCTAGGAGGAATAAAGACAAAGAGTGCTACTGAATTAATGAAGGGTTTTCCAGCTGAGAAGTCCAATCTAAAGAGGGAGCCTGTTGATGAATGTGCTCTTGCCATGATTAAGGGAGTTGCGTTGAAGAGACGGCAGATGTATTTTCCTTGGTACTTAAGTATTGTTGAAATTACACATTTCTTTTTTCCAAATTTTGTGGAGAATATAATTCAAGTGGCAACTACAGAAAAACCTGTTGAAGACATGTGGAAATGGTGACATTTTATCTTACTTTAAAATCAAGGTCAGTACTTATGATGCTGACCTTGATTTTACTTTAGGACTTTAATTGAACCTTATTTTAAAATTCTTGCACAATTTCTAGACAGACTGAGTAATTTGCAGAGGTGAAACTGTAACCAAACCCTGATGAAAATACTTCGCTAATAAACCTTCATTTGGTGATCTTTTTGAGGATCTTATCAAGGATCCTCAAATATCATTGCCAAGGCAGATTGATGGTTTAAACCAATTTTAATGGCCAGTTTGCTGGTACATTCACATTTATCTGCAGCCGTTAACAAATTGACTTCAGTTTTGTGTCTGTCCTGTTATTGATGATCCACGAGGGAATAGTCAAGTGGATCCGCAGACTACTTTGACAGGTTTTGGCAAAATTCACTGTCTATAACAGGACAGATGCATGAAAAACTGACATCTTTTTTTATGATAACAAACTGTTGAATTGTCCGCTCTCGCTCGTTGCCGCATCGCATGAATTATAAATTCATGTCTGTCTGCTTACTAACGATAAAAATTAGCCAATGCGCGTGCAAGAATTTGTGCTGTTATCGTAAAATTGCTTTTTTGCATGTTTTTGTGATGGTTATTCAATCTTTGTGTTTGTGGACAGCTCATTAGATGTCAAACAGTTTTGTTCACTGGTGACTGAAGGGAGTTAGAAACAATTTGTTCTGTTCTTAAGATCTTGCTGTCTGAGTGAGGAGAAATACAATTTTAGGTTTTTGAGCAGATTTGGGGGCTAACATCCCAAAGTATCTACAGTTATGTTGTTAAAAGAATTTACCAAGATCTTTCATTTAAGAATCTTTGCAAGACTCTTTTATTTATTATCCACCGGATAACTATTTATTATTCCATTTCCTAGCAAATTATCCCTTAAAATATTCGATCTTGATGTTTGGGACAACATTCATTGTTCCTTTATCCTGCAACATGTAATATTTATTTTAAGTTATTTAAATTATCTTATATTTATGTGCAATATTTTAAAGTCTGATTTCATTTTTCAAACGTCAATTGAAAATACCCAGAAAAAGACTTTTTTAAGCCCCCAACAGGAGTTGAACCCATGACTTTCCAGAATACCACTTGGGGCTTGGAAAATTATTTTGCCGAGTATTTACACTGTATGCAAGTCACCAGTCCATTTATCACTTGAGCAATATTTTGTACTTTATAGCCCTTTTCATGGTTATTTTTTCTTATTTGTATTACAATGTAATCCAACGCGGATGCAAGGCAATTTCGGGCTAAAACTACAATATAGCCCGAAATTGCCTCACATACATGCTAGATTTCATTGTAATGCAAATTTAAAAGGGCTATTGCGCAGACAGTAATAGCTATCTTCAACTTTCCAAACTTAGAGCTTATTCTTTGAATCCTTCTATTTGAAAAAATTTCACACCAGTCTTTTTCTGAAAGTCCTGTGTTCAACTGGTCAACGACATGAAGGAGTGATGTCTCCAGGGATGAAACTAAATTGGAATTTTTGAAAGTCTTAGCTGTAGTCAATCTTATAATTGCCCTCCAATCTGAAGGTCTGTGATGTGAAATCTAATCTTGGTTTAGAAAAAATGTAATTTACAGCCAAACTTGCCATACGTTCTATAGAAAAACTATGGTATAAATAAAAATTATTTTCCACCTTTTATACAAAGATCACAAGCATTTCATGTTTTACCTAGTAGTGGCAGGTACACTTCCCATAAAGATTAATAAGTGGATTCTGGTTTCTCTGAGACCATGTGAACTGCACATTATTTAGGTACCCTTATTTTAGAGGTGTTTAATTATAAATTATACCAAATTAAAAATGGACTGATATGTTATCCATGTCTAGTTTGTTTCTTGTCTTCAAGGTTGTCAAATGCAGCCTGCAACTGGTGAAATTGGCCAACTACTCTGACTAATCAAGCCCAGTTGCTTGAAGTAACAGCACATAGGAGTGGTGATGTTTCTAACTAGCATTATTATCATTTTAGTTTTATAATTATTAAATGAAATTTTTATAGGGAGGAATTCACAGCTTGGGGCATGTGCAATGTTAAGCCATTCTTTGTAAACAACCGGAAGCATTCAGATGACTCTTGCGAGAAACTTTCCTTTGAAAATTTTGCAGTCAGTTGCACAAAATGCGACAATAAAGGCAAGTTTTCTCATTAGGGTTCCTTTTGCATGCTCCTACTCCATGCATAAAGTACATTCAACTATAACATATTTGATGTTTTCAGTAATCATAGACTAATTTTGTGAAAGCAGAATGAAAGCCTTTGTACAGCCATATGTATGGCTACAGTCTCGAAGACTACCGGAATGACTGATGCCCAAATTTCAATGAAGGTGTCAACGTACTTACACAGATAATGCTGAATTTAGTAAATTGAACATTGAATTTTTTATTTACCCTGATGGTTTTATTCTGGACTGGACACATTAGTTATCTTCTCACAGCTGTTGGTTTATGACATTGCATCAGCTAAATCATGACTTGCACATGTGACAAACCATGAAACTATCCCTTTAGGGGTGGCAAATGGTCCTTCAAAAACCACGGGGTTCCACAAAATTTCTGTTGAATTTCACAGGTCTCACAGTCTTGTTGTTTTAGCAGTTATGTGAGTCTCACAGTCTCAATATTATCGGAAAGCAGAACACCTCGGCTCTTATTAAACCCTTTACTACCCAAGGGGTCTCCCTTTGATGAGTAAAATCGTCTGGCACTAGACAGAATAAAATCTATAAGCCACTCTTGGGCAGTAAAGGGTTAAGGGAGATAGTTTTTTTTAACTCTTTACTGCCC
>JAHPZR010019529.1:0-27500 GCA_019787425.1 Platygyra sinensis
CAAGAACAATGATTTCGAAGAGAGAAACACGGTACGGAGTACCTTTCGCTCGTTAAGCTGCCTTCCCCCTCCACTTTTTCTTTTAAACACCGGCAGAACTTGTCGCCTCTCCGAGAATGGCGATAAAAAAAGTGAGGAAACCAAAACCTGTCATGACCAGCAAAAGGAAACTAGTGGAATTCTCCAGTTCGATTTTCAAACCCACTCCCCTATCCAACCCTGCACGATTTCGGCCTTCTTTCATCGCCGAGATAGAGTTTGGGCTAAGAGCAGGGTCTCCTTTCCAATCATCAGGCCAACGAGTTTGCGAGAAAAATTCGTATCTTATTGTTTGTTCACAACCCGACTTTTCCCCAAACACAAACTCACCTTATGCGTGTAAAATGACAGCCATTTTTTTTTTTCCAGTTACTGATTGCTTCTCAAAATCATTCATCAAGTTTAAAACGAAGGAAATCATGACAACTACGACTGCGACACGGTGTTTGATATCTGATCTTAATTAGCATAGATTTTTCAATTTTATTTCTCCTTTTTCTCCTTCATTTCAGTTTCGATTGCTATATATCAAACACTGAAAAAAATGCCTGACCACCTCTCCAGCAACACTTCGAAATTGGTGAGGAAATACTCTCTTCTCGGTGTTAGGGAATGTATATCTTACATGTCTTACATATTAAAGCCATCTGTTTATCAGTCTGCGATAAACAAATATTGAGGGAACCTTCAATGTGGTTCTACTAAGAACTTTTTTATTTCACAAAACGCAGGTTTCTACGAGATGAAAGATGAAAGGAGCATGCTGCGTCTATTGGAACAAAATTTCAACAGAATCCATTGTAACCGAGATGGGACAGTTTCTCAAAGAGCGTAAAAATTCAAACCTGAGTAACTTCCCACGCTCAGTTTGTATTTCTCTGCCTCACTCCCCACTTTAAACAAAGCGTTTCAGCGTAAGTGATATTCCCCGCAAAGTCTTCAGATCACGCGTAGTTTGTATTTTCCACTACTAGTCAGGTCGGTGTATTCGTCAAGGCCGAGCCAAAATTCACCAGTCAGAGAGCCAAAACCACGTTTGTACTCGGTCCAGCCCTCGGTAGAAATTCACTGAGGCCGTCCAACCTCTCTCTGGAACACTAACCACCCCCCTCCGGCTTTTGTTTGGTCACAGACACACCAATGATCCCTGAACCATCTGGGTTGATCATATAAACACCACTTTTTCTTTCTCCAGATTTATAAATTCAGTACAGTTTTGGGGAAGCTGTGGAGCAAGGAATGTCAAGGTTCCTCGCCGTAAGCTTAACTGTGGTGATGACTTAGGAAAATCCGATTATTATAATTGTAATCATAATTATAATTATCATTATCGTTTATCGTTTATCGTTTATCGTTTATCGTTTATCGTTTATCGTTTATCGTTATCGTTATCGTTATCGTTATCGTTATCGTTATCGTTATCGTTATCGTTATCGTTATCGTTATCGTTATCGTTATCGTTATCGTTATCGTTATCGTTAGAGGAGAAACGTCGTTTGCACTCTTGATTAGGAGAGTCCGCTGTGATGTTATGAATGCGGAGAATTACGTTGAAACTGGAAACTAAGCTGTCCAATTGTCCTTATCTTTTATTCGACGAAACTCTGACTTTTTAATACTGTTTTTTTCTGTTTTTTTTTTTCTCCTTTTTAGAGTTAAACGTTTTTATATCCCAAACTTTTATTGAACGTGGTAAGAAAAATGGAAAACGAATTTAAGGGTTTTTAACACACATTAGGAACTAGCATATTCTTTCCAAATACACTTTCGTGGATCAATTGTATTCGGTTTGTACAGGTCACGTTGTTCTTACAGGGATGACTTGCGCAGTCAGGTTATATATCCAAAATAACTTGGAGACATGACAGCCATTCTTATTCAACACGATTTAGATAGTATGTAAAGGAGTTAACTGTCACTGGCGACTGAATGTGCTTCAAAACTGTATGGGTTTCATGCCTCTATGCAGAAATTGGTGATAATGGAAAGGTCTGTACATTATTATTATAATCAAGTGGGTGACAGAAAATAAACCATTTGAATAGTTGTCGAACAATTTTCAGCAGCACTGCCCTATTATTGGAATAATGAAATATTAGGGAGCAATGTACAAGAGATCTCAAAACCCTGGAATATGATGGAAAATACATTAAATTAGCTACGGTTACCTGTTTCACATTGTACTCCATTAAAACCTGGGACGCAACTACAGTTGAATCCGTTCACTTGGTCTACGCAGGTCCCGTTGTTCTTACAGGGGTGACTTGCGCAGTCATCAATATCTGTTTATGATTATTTGACGACATAATTTAATTTATGTAATGTCATCATTTAAGTGTAAGGTTCTTGTTGAATCTTTTCTTTTTAAGTGGATAAGCATTGCAAGCATCGTCCTGACTTACGCGTCTTTGTAAATATTACAGGTCAGTTAAATTTTATGGCGGTTCCATACTAGCCCTGAGATTGTCATATCCAGACATGCTTTGCAAGCATGCAGATAAAGGTGGAATTTCATGAAATAAATTGATAACGTAACGTAATGTAATTGTTTGACACATTACAACGAGCCAGGACTACTTCGCCAGGTTTAATTGAATCGAACCAGTAATTACCGCTGACTTCTCCTTCACTCTCGCTCTAATCTCGGCGAACGAATCAGCTGGCAACTCGAGAACAGATCCAAGGGGAATTAAAAGTAGAAAAGGCAATTAAGATTGTTTATAGCGGATTTCCGTCCTAACAAAACACTGCTGTTTTGCTCTCGCAAAAAACTCCAGGCTTGGCGCAGTTTTCGGGATCGATGCAGAGAGGTTCTGGGCACATTTGTATAAAATATGAATGCTATCCTTAAAAAAAAAAAAAACGATATGGATAAAAGTTCATAGAATTAAAAATACCTCTTTCCCTGAATTGTGTAATATAGAACCGATCACTATCCGGAACAAAATCTTTAGGTCTGGCTTCTTTGGTGCTGTTGTTCAACTCACATATGTCTTGACCGATGACGTAGTTTGAGCTTTGACATCTGACGTCATCGTCACACTTGTCTAAACAGTTAAGCCAGATTCCGGTCTTCTCCTTGATGAAAGTATGTCTTTTTAACATCATGCCCCGGATGGAATATTGGCCTCGAATTATACATTGCTGAGTGTCCACTTTATAAAAACATCTGTGACATCGCAAGAAATGTGATGGCCATACTTATGCCAGGATCTGAAACTGTCATATGGAGAGAAAAAATTGATTCTTGCATAATATGTTTTCAGCACCTTACCTAAAAATTAACTGTTAGAACCAAGATAGCAACTGGCTCTCCTATAGCTGAGTGTCAATGAGTAGAAATTGCTATTTCAGGCCCGTAGCAGGGGGAGGGCCAGGGGAGCTCAAGCCAACCCCCCCCCCTGAAATTTTCAGACTTGAATTAATTTCTGCTACAAAAGTGGACTTTTTGCTACTAAAATAGGCAGCTGTCAATGGAAGCTACACTTTCAAAGTACCATACACCGAATGCAAATATGGCGGACCACTCGGTCGTCGCCCGGGACGACTCGAATGAAAGCGCGGCTAGTTGGGCTTCGATGTTTTGTTTTGACAATGCTTTTCCAGAAAAGTCTTGCTTCGTAGTCGATTTGTTTCCCCCTCCCTACGCGTTTTTGCGTTCCTGAATGCCACCGCAACAGAGTGGAATCTTCCACAGCAGAGAAGGTGTTCTTTTTTTCAGTTTTCTCGTTCGCCTCTGAGGGGAAACCAAAGAGACGGAGAAAAGGAGTTCTGGGGAGTTCACATTCGCCGAAGGAACTGTTTAAGTTCAGGTTGGAATCGATCTTAGAAAATGTGTAAGCGATCGCATTTAGCTGTAAGTTGTTGTCATTTGGCTCAATGCTTTCACTGGTTTCAGTAACGGGGCAGTTGAAGTTCATTCGCTTGGTTATTGCACCGTAGTATTTATATTTAGTTCGTGCGATTCCGTGCAATCATGCGAGTGGACGCGAACGCAAATAACTTCTTCCTTTGAGACAGAGGATATCATTCAAGGAGACCTTTTCTTTACCTTGGGGAGGGTATTGGCCATGAAAACCGTGTTGGAACACCACCAGACACCACATTAGCTCGTCATTTAAACGATTTTTCTGAGATCTATCCTGAAACGTAGCAAACAATAGCAAACTTTAGTCCCGCGGCGATCGTGAACTCCTTTTCTCCGTCTCAACGAATTGCATTGATCCACTATTTTCCCTTAGAGGTTAACGGTGGAAGATTTCTATCCCCTCTCGTCGCATTCAGAAACACAGCAACTCGTAGGCACAGCGAAATAAAAACACAGGTCGACCACAAAGCAAGAGTTTTCTGGCCAGGAAGCATTTTAAAACAAAACATCAAAGCCCAACTAGCCTCGCTTTCATTCGACTCGTCCCGGGCGACGACCGAGTGGTCCGCCATATTTGCATTCGGTGTATAGTAAGATTATGGTTTCTTGTTCTTCTATGCAATTTGGAATTGCGTAAAGGAACGAAATCGTATATTTGCTCTGCCAAAAACAACCAACAGCTAATATCTGCTTATTAAGCATCAAAATAGACAGAAGCAAAATAGATCGAACTGGTGAAAATGTACAGCGAAGATTTGGATTCTTTCAAATTAAAAGGACAATTTTTGCTTCTACCACAGGGGGGGGGGGGGGATTAATGTGGTCTACTCGCTCAGCCCCCACCCCCACCCCCGCCCCACCCAGTCATTTTCTGCTTGCTACGGGCCTGTATTTAAAATAATAATCGTGAATCAAGTGATAGTCTTTACTTGAAAAGTGTTCGTCTTATTCTACGCTGATGCAACGACAAAGAGATAATCAAATAGAAACACCAAAGGAATCTAGAATATATCAAACAGAAGGGAGGTGATGCCTCTGTTAGACAGTGTCACTGATTAACAATTTGTGAGAAAAACCGAAAAAAACTCAGGCTGTTTCACCACTATACCATACGAAAAATTGAAAACACGGCTATTATTTCTGGGGTTAGGCCTACCGTAACCTCTAATCCGTCATAAAAAGAAAAAACGCTCTTTAAACTCGATTAATTTTAAAGACGCCGGCTTGCGTTTGAGTGTGGACGGAAAATCTTTTGAATACAGATCTTTTTGAAAATGATAACACCTCGATTATCACGTGATTTCCCTGACCGAGTTTTCATCAAACACATATCCATAATGGCCGGTGATTGTTGTGTGGACGGAAAACATTCAATAAGTTTCCAGAGGTGGTCTGTTGTGAAAAATTAATTATCTTTAAAGCTAACATTTTTGCCGGAAAAGAGTTGCTTAAATTTATTCACGGATCACCTTAAATTTTTACCGCTTTCTTCAACTCACTAAATCCAAGACATCGCTCGCTTAAGCAAAAAGATCAGTTAAAAAGAAGTTCAACAAATACACAAATGGAGAGGGTTGTCCAATATACCCGCATAGAGTCGAGTCGTCTATGGTAGGTATCGACTCGAGTCACCGAAAGTCTAGTGGCGAGAGACTTAGTGTAAAATACTTCAAGGATACAAGTAGGGTATGAAAAGTCAGCAACTCGGCTCGACTAGATTCGAGTCGTCGCGACTCATCTTAGTAAAAGTCAACTCGACTTTTTGGAAGTCTAGTCGCGAGAGACTTAGCGTAAAATACACCAAGGGTATGAGGTAGGGTAGGAAAAGTCGGCGACTCGACTCGAGTCGACTCGAGTCGACTAGAGTCGTCATGACTCGTCTTGGTAAAAGTCGACTCGACTTATTGGAAGTCTAGTCGCTATACCAAGGATAGATTTGGGGTAGGCTAGGAAAAGTCCGCGACTCGACTCGATTCGACTCGAGTCGTCACGACTCGTCTTAGTAAAAGTCGACTCGACTTATTGGAAGTCTAGTCGCGAGAGACCTAGCATAAAATACACCAACTGAAGGATATGAGGTAGGGTAGGAAAAGTCGGCGACTCGACTCGAGTCGACTCCAGTCGTCACGACTCGTCCCGATCTTGGTATTATTTCTTTTGCGACTTGTGTCGAATTACTTCCAATCGACTTTCATCGAGTCGAGTCGACACGTGTTGGAACGAGTCGTGACGAGTCGTCAACATTTTGTACACTCCGACTTCCATCAGTTTTACTTCCGGTAAGCACGATATCCGCTTCCGCTTGCGACTAGACTTCCGGTAAGTCCAGTCGTCAGTGCTCTTGGACGACTCGAGTCGATGCGGGTGTATTGGACATGGATGGAGGGCAAATGGCAAGAAAACAGTCCGCCAAGATTACACGAGTAGCAAAATAACTACCTTGCCTAATTAGTGATGAAACGAAATATGCAGCGTCATCCTTCTTTAGGTGATTTTACACATCCCTTAGCGAGAATAAAGGAGATTTTAAGATTTCCTTCCTCTTCAATCCTACTTAAATGCTAACAGAGAATCATTTTTAAATAAGACCGCAGTGACGCTTCAAGATAACTGCATACAGCTATTTTGTCGCTAGGCGTTTTGTGAAGAATTATACGTTGGTAAACATTCCAAAAAGTGCTGGTGTTAAGCTTTATAAAGGTGGGTTAGTTTTCAAGATAACTAATTTCTCGCGTCGTTTCGACGTTTTATCAAGCCCTGGCTAAACTAGTGCAGCATTTCAAAGCAACATATCATATGGCGACGTTGTTAAGCAGATTTAAATTCTACTTTTCAAACGTTTGCTGTAAGGGAATGTTTCAATTCAGAACTCGAAGTACAACCTGCATGGTAAATGGATAAAAAAAAAAGAAACAAATTACAAATCCAAGCATTTAAATGTTATTTGTGAAAACTTCAAAACCAATCAAGAACTTGATATAATTATGGTTAAAAACGGTTTTCTTTACTCTGAAAGCCTTTTCCAGTATCTTGCTACTTTGCTCAGTTTAACCGACAGTGGTAAAGAAAGAAAGCTCCCACGAAAAACGAAGAAGACTAAAATCACTGAACTGCAACTTTGGGGTGAAAAAGACAAAATGGTCAGCTTAACAAATTATAAACATCATCGTCATGATTATAAAAAAAACAATTGAACCGTGTAAGTATCCCAGAAAATGACTTTTATATTTTTACATGGGTGTTATATTTTATACGTCTCCCGCATATTCATTACAGGGCCGAAATTACTTTCGGGAAGGAGACAAACAGAAAATAAAATTTTTACACAAAATCTTTTTTTGTGAGTTATTAATGAAATATCGCGTCAGCTGAGCCCGAAAAAAATTATCAGGTTAAATACTTTCGGGAAGGAGACAAACAGAAAATAAAATTTTTACACAAAATGTTTTTTTTGTTTTTGTGAGTTATTAATGAAATATCGCGTCAGCTGAGCCCGAAAAAAATTATCAGGTTAATTTTGGGTGATCTTTGCGAATTCAGTTTCCGCGGAATGAAAATATTTTAATTACACGGATTGCGCCAGCAGCTCGAGTAACAAGTAGACAGAAAACTCAGTTGTACGAATATTATTTACATCGTATTGCAAATTTCTGTTGAAACGGCTGTTTTGTTTTGAATATTTTCTTTAAACAGATCATTTCTAACAACACCAAACATTGGATCTTTAACAAAGGATTAACTTCCTATGAAACTCTTGAAAATACTGGTGAAATGAAACTGTTAATGAAATTTTACCTGTGTTTGATAATTCCTTTGAGCTTCAAATTTATTTTCTTGAGTCCTCGAGGAAAAATGTTTTTGTTGTTATTTCAGTAAACTATTTAAACCTTTAGCTTTAAGAAAATGTAAAAAAGGGACTGCAAAATCCTTAAAATTATTCTTGTACCAGATTTTTGTTCGCTTAAAGCTGAAATTTCTTGATTTTCTATCGGATTTTCTCTGATGGGGTATTTAGTCAACTTTCTTGAAGACGCGGGGCCGCGGGCATCGACCTCGCGAGTGACAAACCTGCAACGCTAGGATTCTAAATAAAATTGGAATTTCAAAATGTCGGTTTTTACAAAGAAGGTACGCGGAAGGAAATCAACGACAGGAAGGGATCGAAGAGAAGAACTAACAACAAACGCAACCGCTTATGATTCAGAGTCAGGGATAATAACCCAGGCACCTGGTGGCTCTTAGGATGTACAAACAAGAAGAGCTTAAAGCGCGATTTAAATTTAAAATTAAGGGCCTTTTTAAACTTACCCTCGGCGTGCGTTGGACGAAGCATTATTGAAATCCATGACAGAAAAGCGAGCTCTGAAACCTTCATTCCAGCACAATAGATGTCTTCAATTCTCAAGTCTTGCAGGAAATATCAAGATATTATTGAAAAGAGATATTAGTCGAAATAACAGGCTCTCATGAAGAACACTGAGTAATATGACATGACATGTTTTGTCACTGCCATTCATAGCTATTTCTGCTCATGTGTATGTCAGTTCTACTCCTCCTACTCTTACGTAGAAATCCCGTTCAGTTACTTAGCAGGTATTATGTAAACAAAACATTTCACTGCACATGGGCTGTTGATCAAGGGTGAAGTCAAGATGGCTGGATACAGTGGATAACGGGCAAGATCTTTGTTTTGAGAGTTTATGGACCGAGACGAACGCCAATATTCAGCCATCTTGACCAAGCAATCTTGGTCAATAAAGAATTTATTATATGGAATATAACACCCAAAAGTGATATCTGTACCTGTTTATCTTTAAGGGCTGAATGGGAACCCAGTTACATGCAAAACTTTATGGCGCGTGACCCTTAAACCTGATTGGGTGAATGCAGTAATACAGCCACTCGATTGGTTTGCATTTTTGAAATGTAAATCTATAATTATTGAATTTATAACAAAGGTACGAAACCGCTAGAACTCCTCGAGGCATTTTATTTGAAGAATTTGATGAAACGAGGTCAAACTAACAGGCTCGTAATGTGCTGTCTACTTTCTTCACGAATTTATAAACATTTGCACAATAGCGAATTAATGTCTCCCTCAGGCATGTGACACAATTCCCTTTTCACGTTTTCTTGCAAATAATACCACTCTCATGCCTATATGTCATTTTGTGATTTTACATATTGCTCTCCCCAGTAGACCAGGACATCTACAGTTTTTTGCCGCCTTCAGAGTTACGTTTTTGATGCTGCGAGTTTGTTTCAAACTAATCACATGGTACATTGAAATGCACCTTGTGGGGACAGCTTTTTTGTGTGCAGCCATGACTTTTTTGTACTATGAGATGTTTATTCACAACATGTTTATCTTCAAGAGGAAAGCTTATCGGGCTTTTTGCGTCTAAATAAACGACTTCGAATTTGTCCTGATCATATTTTAACTTCAGCTGATCAACAGCCGCCATGTTGACAGTTCTATGGTAGCAAAAAACACGGGAAGCTTTCTTTTACTGAGCCTTTTTAGCAGGCTTAATTTATACACTCATCATTTCGACAACAACCGTGGCGTCGAATTTTTTTGGGCCCATCTAGCCGGTTAATTTTAATAAATTTCGTCAACAGCTTTGGCGAAATCTCTTCAAAATAGTCTTTTCTGCCAAAATTTTGACCTTTTGGAGCTCTTTTCGTTCAGTTAGTTTATCGTCTTTCAACATTTCGTCATCAACATTGGCGAAGTTTCTTCTGAATCGCCATTTTCGCCCAATTCGTCAAATTCTCGAGACTCTTCTAACCAGCAACCTTGGCGAAATTTCGTCAAATTTGCCAGTTATGCCCTAATTTCCACAGATTCACAAATTTTTGCCACTTGGTCGAAAATTGTCAACACATCTTCCCCAAGTTGAGCTTAAGGTTTTTTGTGTGTGTGTGTGTTACTATGCCCCCCCCCCCCAAAAAAAATTATTTTCTGCTTGTTTGGAAAAGCCGTTTGAAATACAGAAATGGGCGTTTTTTCTTTTTTGAAATATTCTTTTTTTCGTTTTAGAGATATGGATAGTTTTTCTATTATTGCAAATAAGATGTAAACAACCTGTATGATCTCTCAGAAATAATTAGATGGCAGTTTTCCTGAAAACTTGGCCACCAATAAATCGTCCCATCACAAAAGAAACAAAAATGACACTCTTTATGCTGTCGCCCATGGCACAAACAGTTTTTCCACTGGTAGCCATGTTTTCAATAAAAACTCGAAATTCCTGGTTTTTTGTCTTAAACCAAGAACCACAGTCTACCCCACAGATTCTATTGTAACGAGCAGTTACGCCAACAGGGAAACAATCGTCTCGCTCCAAGTTGGACACTTTGTCTCACTTTAGAGGTTGAAAAATGGTGATAGTGGGTGTTTGGGACAGCAAAGAGGACCTAGAGGCACCAAGAGTTACTATGAGCAACAAACACTAAGAGTGTAATTGCGTTTCTTTTGTGATGAAACAGTTTATGGTGCCAGGTTTCAAAGAAAGACACATGCTTTAATATTTCTAGAGATCATCGTGTATTCCCCCAGTTTTTGTAACTTATTAGAGTTGCAGTATTATGACATCATCACTGATCTAATTTGCATAATAGAAAAACTTCAAGTATCGATCTAAGACGAAAAAAAACGATATTTCAAAAAGAACAAACGCCATTAGTCTACATGTTAAATAGGCCTCTCAAAGAAGCAAAAGATATATTTTTTTGTATCATATACACTTTGCATTGCGATCGATTGCTGATGACACAAACCTGATATCCGCGGACGGCCAACGTAATGTAAGCACAGGGAAAAGGGAGGGGGGTCGGGCGGGGGAACGGGGGGGGGGAGTAAAGAATGCGCGGTTATCCAAGGCAGGCGGTTCACTCGCTTTCCTGAAACTCGTCGCATCCAAAATGGATTCCTGATTTCATATGTTCGCAGACTTCGTCTCTAACTATTGCAATCCTTGCTGATTCACTGATGACTATAGACACGCAATCAACTGATCAATCTGTAGCACAACAACTGACAACGACTACAACGAGCTGTTTACCCCTTGTGGCCGATTGCACCATAAGCAATCTCGCTGAAACGTGACATAGTTACCCCCGTATCTATTGTTACGTAACGACCGAATTTCATTACCAGGCAACGTGACTCTCGCTTCGCCCATGCCTTCACCTCTCAGGGTTTTCCCCTTGCAAGTGCTGACCAGTTTTGGTTTAACCTCAGCAAATTAAATACTTAATATTCTCTCACTCACTTCGATGAGTCCGAGAATTCACTTGAATTGGCTAATCCCACAAGGAACAGTTCGATAATGTTCAAATAATTAATGACCAATACTTTGGTGAAATAAACGTGCAAATAAGTGCGATATTTTTTGTCACGAAGCGAAAGTGGAAACCATACAACGTCAGCGCATATCAACTGGCTGACGTAATCCTTTTTTAGCGTACGTAATATTCCCTTACGAGTAAGAAGCTAGCGTGAAGTAGTCACGCACGTCACATAATTCAAGAGCTAAGCTGTCCACGGCCTACTTTAGTGCGTTGGTTATTTCCTACCAGCTGACGTAATCCTTGCACGTTCTGACACGTTCTTTTGCTTCGGAAATCAGACGCGTTCAGTAAAGACCAAAAGGAAACTATTTTTCACACACACAATAAAGAAACACAGTATGGTGTAACTTTTCGTGTACTGATCGTTTTTCCCCCAAAAGCTTTTGGCGAATAAACAGTACAGGTTGCGATGATTCAAAGTCCCGACACCAAGACTTGGCCGAACGCGGAGGTCTTGGTCTGGGTCACCGCACAAAACTATAAAAAAACAAGAACCGGCGGCGCGGTTGTAACCGCGCTTTAAAAGAAGCACGGTTACTCACACTGTCCGGACTCCGAGCAATGCAAAAGTCAAAAACATACAAAGCGAGAAGTACGTTAAGGGAAGGACTAACGTTCGCGCTACCATAGATGCGTGTGCTGATAACTCCGAAACTCCGATGAAAGCTAAACCACCAAAAGTGCATTAGGCTGTCTCTCATTACGGCTAATGTCTAGAACTCTTCGGGTTGTCCCCCTGCAAAGTTCTGGCAAAGTTCTTGTTTACTCAGCAAAGAGCCAAGAATTCACGTGAATTGCCTCTAATCCCCCAAGGAACTATTCGCCAAATGTGCAAATAAATTCGTGACCGATACTTGTGGCGTGAATCGGACTTGCCAAAGTAAGCAGGATTATGTCTTGTCACGTAGCGAAAGGGCGAAACCTTGCAAAACGTCAGCGCATTATGCGGGCTGACGTTCGATACCTTTTGTTAGTGAACCAGAGCTACACTATTGGGATGGTTTGGGGATTGATGGCGCATTGCCCTATGCATTAAAGTGTAAAGTTTTAATGTTTGTTTAATTAATTATAACTACCATTAATAATTCGCTTTGTTTTGAGGAGGTGGGGTAGGTACCTTTAATTGCTACGTAAACGCACTACACTAAATGACATCGTGGATACATACACAAAACTGCACGTGGGTCCAATATTCTCTTGTTATCCTAGTTGGTCACTTCTTAAGAACAACAGCAATTACTCGAAGCGCATGCAAGAATTGTAACAATAGATGACGGGGGGTAACTATGTGCACGTATTCAGCGCAGATTGCTTATGGTGCAATTTTCGGCCCACAAGGGTGTAAACAGCTCGTGTGGTAGTCAAGTTGGTCAGTTTGTTGTGCTACAGATTGATACCAGTTGATTTGACCGTGTCTATAGTCCACATCAGTGAATCAGCAAGGATTTCAATTAGACCCGAAGTCTGCAAACATATTGACAATCAGGAATCCCATTTTGGATGCGACAGTTCAGGAAAGCGAGGTGAACACCGCCTGTCTTGGATAACCGCGCATTCTTTACTCCCCCCCGTTCCCCCTCCCGCACCCCCCCCTCCCTTTTCCCTGTGCTTACATTACTTTGGCCTGTCCGCGATATCCAGGTTTTGCTCATCGAGCAATAGATCGCAATCAAAGTGTAATATGATACAAAAAAATATATCTCTTTGCTTCTTTGAGAGGCCTTTTTAACATGTAGATAATGGGCGTTTTTGTTCTTTTTGAAATATCAGGGTTTTTTCGTCTTAGATCGATACTTGAAGTTTTTCTATTATGCAAATTAGCTCAGTGATGATGTCAGTAATACTGCAACTCTAAGAAGTTACAAAAACTGGGGGAATACACGATGATCTCTAGAAATATTACAGCATGTGTCTTTCTTTGAAACCTGGCCCATAAACTGTTTCATCACAAAAGAAAGCAAATTACACTCTTTAGTGTTGTGTTGCCATAGGTAACTCTTGGTGCCTCTAGGTCTCTTTGCTGTCCAAAACACCCACTATCACCATTTTCAACCTCTAAAGTGAGACAAAGTGTCCAACTTGGATGCGAGACGATCTAGTTTTCCCTGTTGTCGTAACTGCTCGTTACAATAGAATATGTGGGGTAGACTGTGGTTCTTGGTTAAGACAAAAAACCAGGAATTTTTTTCGATTTTGTTTTTATTGAAAACATGGCTACCAGTGGGAAAACTGTTTGTGCCATGGCGACAGCATAAAGAGTGTCATTGTTGTTTCTTTTGTGATGGGACGCTTTATTGGTGGCCAAGTTTTCAGGAAAACTGCCTTCTGAATTATTTCTAGAGATCATAACAGGTTGTTTACATCTTATTTTGCACTAATAGAAAAACTTCCATATCTCTAAAACGAAAAAAAGAATATTTCCAAAAAAGAAAAAACCCCCATTTCTGTATTTCAAAAACGGCTTTTCAAATAAGCAGATACTATTTTTTTTTGTGTCATAGTAACACACACACACACAAAAAACCTTAAGTCCAACTTGGGGAAGATTGTGTTGACAATTTTCGACCAAGTGGCAAAATTTGTGAATCTGTGGAAATTAGGGCATAACTGGCAAATTTGACGAAATTTCGCCAAGGTTGCTGGTTAGAAGAGTCTCGAGAATTTGACGAATTGGGCGAAAATGGCGATTCAGAAGAAACTTCGCCAATGTTGATGACGAAATGTTGAAAGACGATAAACTAACTGAACGAAAAGAGCTCCAAAAGGTCAAAATTTTGGCAGAAAAGACTATTTTGAAGAGATTTCGCCAAAGCTGTTGACGAAATTTATTAAAATTAACCGGCTAGATGGGCCCAAAAAAATTCGACGCCACGGTTGTTGTCGAAATGATGAGTGTATAAATTAAGCCTGCTAAAAAGGCTCAGTAAAAGAAAGCTTCCCGTGTTTTTTGCTACCATAGAACTGTCAACATGGCGGCTGTTGATCAGCTGAAGTTAAAATATGATCAGGACAAATTCGAAGTCGTTTATTTAGACGCAAAAAGCCCGATAAGCTTTCCTCTTGAAGATAAACATGTTGTGAATAAACATCTCATAGTACAAAAAAGTCATGGCTGCACACAAAAAAGCTGTCCCCACAAGGTGCATTTCAATGTACCATGTGATTAGTTTGAAACAAACTCGCAGCATCAAAAACGTAACTCTGAAGGCGGCAAAAAACTGTAGATGTCCTGGTCTACTGGGGAGAGCAATATGTAAAATCACAAAATGACATATAGGCATGAGAGTGGTATTATTTGCAAGAAAACGTGAAAAGGGAATTGTGTCACATGCCTGAGGGAGACATTAATTCGCTATTGTGCAAATGTTTATAAATTCGTGAAGAAAGTAGACAGCACATTACGAGCCTGTTAGTTTGACCTCGTTTCATCAAATTCTTCAAATAAAATGCCTCGAGGAGTTCTAGCGGTTTCGTACCTTTGTTATAAATTCAATAATTATAGATTTACATTTCAAAAATGCAAACCAATCGAGTGGCTGTATTACTGCATTCACCCAATCAGGTTTAAGGGTCACGCGCCATAAAGTTTTGCATGTAACTGGGTTCCCATTCAGCCCTTAAAGATAAACAGGTACAGATATCACTTTTGGGTGTTATATTCCATATAATAAATTCTTTATTGACCAAGATTGCTTGGTCAAGATGGCTGAATATTGGCGTTCGTCTCGGTCCATAAACTCTCAAAACAAAGATCTTGCCCGTTATCCACTGTATCCAGCCATCTTGACTTCACCCTTGATCAACAGCCCATGTGCAGTGAAATGTTTTGTTTACATAATACCTGCTAAGTAACTGAACGGGATTTCTACGTAAGAGTAGGAGGAGTAGAACTGACATACACATGAGCAGAAATAGCTATGAATGGCAGTGACAAAACATGTCATGTCATATTACTCAGTGTTCTTCATGAGAGCCTGTTATTTCGACTAATATCTCTTTTCAATAATATCTTGATATTTCCTGCAAGACTTGAGAATTGAAGACATCTATTGTGCTGGAATGAAGGTTTCAGAGCTCGCTTTTCTGTCATGGATTTCAATAATGCTTCGTCCAACGCACGCCGAGGGTAAGTTTAAAAAGGCCCTTAATTTTAAATTTAAATCGCGCTTTAAGCTCTTCTTGTTTGTACATCCTAAGAGCCACCAGGTGCCTGGGTTATTATCCCTGACTCTGAATCATAAGCGGTTGCGTTTGTTGTTAGTTCTTCTCTTCGATCCCTTCCTGTCGTTGATTTCCTTCCGCGTACCTTCTTTGTAAAAACCGACATTTGAAATTCCAATTTTATTTAGAATCCTAGCGTTGCAGGTTTGTCACTCGCGAGGTCGATGCCCGCGGCCCCGCGTCTTCAAGAAAGTTGACTAAATACCCCATCAGAGAAAATCCGATAGAAAATCAAGAAATTTCAGCTTTAAGCGAACAAAAATCTGGTACAAGAATAATTTTAAGGATTTTGCAGTCCCTTTTTTACATTTTCTTAAAGCTAAAGGTTTAAATAGTTTACTGAAATAACAACAAAAACATTTTTCCTCGAGGACTCAAGAAAATAAATTTGAAGCTCAAAGGAATTATCAAACACAGGTAAAATTTCATTAACAGTTTCATTTCACCAGTATTTTCAAGAGTTTCATAGGAAGTTAATCCTTTGTTAAAGATCCAATGTTTGGTGTTGTTAGAAATGATCTGTTTAAAGAAAATATTCAAAACAAAACAGCCGTTTCAACAGAAATTTGCAATACGATGTAAATAATATTCGTACAACTGAGTTTTCTGTCTACTTGTTACTCGAGCTGCTGGCGCAATCCGTGTAATTAAAATATTTTCATTCCGCGGAAACTGAATTCGCAAAGATCACCCAAAATTAACCTGATAATTTTTTTCGGGCTCAGCTGACGCGATATTTCATTAATAACTCACAAAAACAAAAAAAACATTTTGTGTAAAAATTTTATTTTCTGTTTGTCTCCTTCCCGAAAGTATTTAACCTGATAATTTTTTTCGGGCTCAGCTGACGCGATATTTCATTAATAACTCACAAAAAAAGATTTTGTGTAAAATTTTATTTTCTGTTTGTCTCCTTCCCGAAAGTAATTTCGGCCCTGTAATGAATATGCGGGAGACGTATAAAATATAACACCCATGTAAAAATATAAAAGTCATTTTCTGGGATACTTACACGGTTCAATTGTTTTTTTTATAATCATGACGATGATGTTTATAATTTGTTAAGCTGACCATTTTGTCTTTTTCACCCCAAAGTTGCAGTTCAGTGATTTTAGTCTTCTTCGTTTTTCGTGGGAGCTTTCTTTCTTTACCACTGTCGGTTAAACTGAGCAAAGTAGCAAGATACTGGAAAAGGCTTTCAGAGTAAAGAAAACCGTTTTTAACCATAATTATATCAAGTTCTTGATTGGTTTTGAAGTTTTCACAAATAACATTTAAATGCTTGGATTTGTAATTTGTTTCTTTTTTTTTTATCCATTTACCATGCAGGTTGTACTTCGAGTTCTGAATTGAAACATTCCCTTACAGCAAACGTTTGAAAAGTAGAATTTAAATCTGCTTAACAACGTCGCCATATGATATGTTGCTTTGAAATGCTGCACTAGTTTAGCCAGGGCTTGATAAAACGTCGAAACGACGCGAGAAATTAGTTATCTTGAAAACTAACCCACCTTTATAAAGCTTAACACCAGCACTTTTTGGAATGTTTACCAACGTATAATTCTTCACAAAACGCCTAGCGACAAAATAGCTGTATGCAGTTATCTTGAAGCGTCACTGCGGTCTTATTTAAAAATGATTCTCTGTTAGCATTTAAGTAGGATTGAAGAGGAAGGAAATCTTAAAATCTCCTTTATTCTCGCTAAGGGATGTGTAAAATCACCTAAAGAAGGATGACGCTGCATATTTCGTTTCATCACTAATTAGGCAAGGTAGTTATTTTGCTACTCGTGTAATCTTGGCGGACTGTTTTCTTGCCATTTGCCCTCCATCCATGTCCAATACACCCGCATCGACTCGAGTCGTCCAAGAGCACTGACGACTGGACTTACCGGAAGTCTAGTCGCAAGCGGAAGCGGATATCGTGCTTACCGGAAGTAAAACTGATGGAAGTCGGAGTGTACAAAATGTTGACGACTCGTCACGACTCGTTCCAACACGTGTCGACTCGACTCGATGAAAGTCGATTGGAAGTAATTCGACACAAGTCGCAAAAGAAATAATACCAAGATCGGGACGAGTCGTGACGACTGGAGTCGACTCGAGTCGAGTCGCCGACTTTTCCTACCCTACCTCATATCCTTCAGTTGGTGTATTTTATGCTAGGTCTCTCGCGACTAGACTTCCAATAAGTCGAGTCGACTTTTACTAAGACGAGTCGTGACGACTCGAGTCGAATCGAGTCGAGTCGCGGACTTTTCCTAGCCTACCCCAAATCTATCCTTGGTATAGCGACTAGACTTCCAATAAGTCGAGTCGACTTTTACCAAGACGAGTCATGACGACTCTAGTCGACTCGAGTCGACTCGAGTCGAGTCGCCGACTTTTCCTACCCTACCTCATACCCTTGGTGTATTTTACGCTAAGTCTCTCGCGACTAGACTTCCAAAAAGTCGAGTTGACTTTTACTAAGATGAGTCGCGACGACTCGAATCTAGTCGAGCCGAGTTGCTGACTTTTCATACCCTACTTGTATCCTTGAAGTATTTTACACTAAGTCTCTCGCCACTAGACTTTCGGTGACTCGAGTCGATACCTACCATAGACGACTCGACTCTATGCGGGTATATTGGACAACCCTCTCCATTTGTGTATTTGTTGAACTTCTTTTTAACTGATCTTTTTGCTTAAGCGAGCGATGTCTTGGATTTAGTGAGTTGAAGAAAGCGGTAAAAATTTAAGGTGATCCGTGAATAAATTTAAGCAACTCTTTTCCGGCAAAAATGTTAGCTTTAAAGATAATTAATTTTTCACAACAGACCACCTCTGGAAACTTATTGAATGTTTTCCGTCCACACAACAATCACCGGCCATTATGGATATGTGTTTGATGAAAACTCGGTCAGGGAAATCACGTGATAATCGAGGTGTTATCATTTTCAAAAAGATCTGTATTCAAAAGATTTTCCGTCCACACTCAAACGCAAGCCGGCGTCTTTAAAATTAATCGAGTTTAAAGAGCGTTTTTTCTTTTTATGACGGATTAGAGGTTACGGTAGGCCTAACCCCAGAAATAATAGCCGTGTTTTCAATTTTTCGTATGGTATAGTGGTGAAACAGCCTGAGTTTTTTTCGGTTTTTCTCACAAATTGTTAATCAGTGACACTGTCTAACAGAGGCATCACCTCCCTTCTGTTTGATATATTCTAGATTCCTTTGGTGTTTCTATTTGATTATCTCTTTGTCGTTGCATCAGCGTAGAATAAGACGAACACTTTTCAAGTAAAGACTATCACTTGATTCACGATTATTATTTTAAATACAGGCCCGTAGCAAGCAGAAAATGACTGGGTGGGGCGGGGGTGGGGGTGGGGGCTGAGCGAGTAGACCACATTAATCCCCCCCCCCCCCCCTGTGGTAGAAGCAAAAATTGTCCTTTTAATTTGAAAGAATCCAAATCTTCGCTGTACATTTTCACCAGTTCGATCTATTTTGCTTCTGTCTATTTTGATGCTTAATAAGCAGATATTAGCTGTTGGTTGTTTTTGGCAGAGCAAATATACGATTTCGTTCCTTTACGCAATTCCAAATTGCATAGAAGAACAAGAAACCATAATCTTACTATACACCGAATGCAAATATGGCGGACCACTCGGTCGTCGCCCGGGACGAGTCGAATGAAAGCGAGGCTAGTTGGGCTTTGATGTTTTGTTTTAAAATGCTTCCTGGCCAGAAAACTCTTGCTTTGTGGTCGACCTGTGTTTTTATTTCGCTGTGCCTACGAGTTGCTGTGTTTCTGAATGCGACGAGAGGGGATAGAAATCTTCCACCGTTAACCTCTAAGGGAAAATAGTGGATCAATGCAATTCGTTGAGACGGAGAAAAGGAGTTCACGATCGCCGCGGGACTAAAGTTTGCTATTGTTTGCTACGTTTCAGGATAGATCTCAGAAAAATCGTTTAAATGACGAGCTAATGTGGTGTCTGGTGGTGTTCCAACACGGTTTTCATGGCCAATACCCTCCCCAAGGTAAAGAAAAGGTCTCCTTGAATGATATCCTCTGTCTCAAAGGAAGAAGTTATTTGCGTTCGCGTCCACTCGCATGATTGCACGGAATCGCACGAACTAAATATAAATACTACGGTGCAATAACCAAGCGAATGAACTTCAACTGCCCCGTTACTGAAACCAGTGAAAGCATTGAGCCAAATGACAACAACTTACAGCTAAATGCGATCGCTTACACATTTTCTAAGATCGATTCCAACCTGAACTTAAACAGTTCCTTCGGCGAATGTGAACTCCCCAGAACTCCTTTTCTCCGTCTCTTTGGTTTCCCCTCAGAGGCGAACGAGAAAACTGAAAAAAAGAACACCTTCTCTGCTGTGGAAGATTCCACTCTGTTGCGGTGGCATTCAGGAACGCAAAAACGCGTAGGGAGGGGGAAACAAATCGACTACGAAGCAAGACTTTTCTGGAAAAGCATTGTCAAAACAAAACATCGAAGCCCAACTAGCCGCGCTTTCATTCGAGTCGTCCCGGGCGACGACCGAGTGGTCCGCCATATTTGCATTCGGTGTATGGTACTTTGAAAGTGTAGCTTCCATTGACAGCTGCCTATTTTAGTAGCAAAAAGTCCACTTTTGTAGCAGAAATTAATTCAAGTCTGAAAATTTCAGGGGGGGGGGTTGGCTTGAGCTCCCCTGGCCCTCCCCCTGCTACGGGCCTGAAATAGCAATTTCTACTCATTGACACTCAGCTATAGGAGAGCCAGTTGCTATCTTGGTTCTAACAGTTAATTTTTAGGTAAGGTGCTGAAAACATATTATGCAAGAATCAATTTTTTCTCTCCATATGACAGTTTCAGATCCTGGCATAAGTATGGCCATCACATTTCTTGCGATGTCACAGATGTTTTTATAAAGTGGACACTCAGCAATGTATAATTCGAGGCCAATATTCCATCCGGGGCATGATGTTAAAAAGACATACTTTCATCAAGGAGAAGACCGGAATCTGGCTTAACTGTTTAGACAAGTGTGACGATGACGTCAGATGTCAAAGCTCAAACTACGTCATCGGTCAAGACATATGTGAGTTGAACAACAGCACCAAAGAAGCCAGACCTAAAGATTTTGTTCCGGATAGTGATCGGTTCTATATTACACAATTCAGGGAAAGAGGTATTTTTAATTCTATGAACTTTTATCCATATCGTTTTTTTTTTTTTTAAGGATAGCATTCATATTTTATACAAATGTGCCCAGAACCTCTCTGCATCGATCCCGAAAACTGCGCCAAGCCTGGAGTTTTTTGCGAGAGCAAAACAGCAGTGTTTTGTTAGGACGGAAATCCGCTATAAACAATCTTAATTGCCTTTTCTACTTTTAATTCCCCTTGGATCTGTTCTCGAGTTGCCAGCTGATTCGTTCGCCGAGATTAGAGCGAGAGTGAAGGAGAAGTCAGCGGTAATTACTGGTTCGATTCAATTAAACCTGGCGAAGTAGTCCTGGCTCGTTGTAATGTGTCAAACAATTACATTACGTTACGTTATCAATTTATTTCATGAAATTCCACCTTTATCTGCATGCTTGCAAAGCATGTCTGGATATGACAATCTCAGGGCTAGTATGGAACCGCCATAAAATTTAACTGACCTGTAATATTTACAAAGACGCGTAAGTCAGGACGATGCTTGCAATGCTTATCCACTTAAAAAGAAAAGATTCAACAAGAACCTTACACTTAAATGATGACATTACATAAATTAAATTATGTCGTCAAATAATCATAAACAGATATTGATGACTGCGCAAGTCACCCCTGTAAGAACAACGGGACCTGCGTAGACCAAGTGAACGGATTCAACTGTAGTTGCGTCCCAGGTTTTAATGGAGTACAATGTGAAACAGGTAACCGTAGCTAATTTAATGTATTTTCCATCATATTCCAGGGTTTTGAGATCTCTTGTACATTGCTCCCTAATATTTCATTATTCCAATAATAGGGCAGTGCTGCTGAAAATTGTTCGACAACTATTCAAATGGTTTATTTTCTGTCACCCACTTGATTATAATAATAATGTACAGACCTTTCCATTATCACCAATTTCTGCATAGAGGCATGAAACCCATACAGTTTTGAAGCACATTCAGTCGCCAGTGACAGTTAACTCCTTTACATACTATCTAAATCGTGTTGAATAAGAATGGCTGTCATGTCTCCAAGTTATTTTGGATATATAACCTGACTGCGCAAGTCATCCCTGTAAGAACAACGTGACCTGTACAAACCGAATACAATTGATCCACGAAAGTGTATTTGGAAAGAATATGCTAGTTCCTAATGTGTGTTAAAAACCCTTAAATTCGTTTTCCATTTTTCTTACCACGTTCAATAAAAGTTTGGGATATAAAAACGTTTAACTCTAAAAAGGAGAAAAAAAAAAACAGAAAAAAACAGTATTAAAAAGTCAGAGTTTCGTCGAATAAAAGATAAGGACAATTGGACAGCTTAGTTTCCAGTTTCAACGTAATTCTCCGCATTCATAACATCACAGCGGACTCTCCTAATCAAGAGTGCAAACGACGTTTCTCCTCTAACGATAACGATAACGATAACGATAACGATAACGATAACGATAACGATAACGATAACGATAACGATAACGATAACGATAACGATAACGATAACGATAACGATAAACGATAAACGATAAACGATAAACGATAAACGATAAACGATAAACGATAATGATAATTATAATTATGATTACAATTATAATAATCGGATTTTCCTAAGTCATCACCACAGTTAAGCTTACGGCGAGGAACCTTGACATTCCTTGCTCCACAGCTTCCCCAAACTGTACTGACATTTATAAATCTGGAGAAAGAAAAAGTGGTGTTTATATGATCAACCAGATGGTTCAGGGATCATTGGTGTGTTCTGTGACCAAACAACAGCCGGAGGGGGTGGTTAGTGTTCCAGAAGAGGTTGGACGGCTCAGTGAATTTCTACCGAGGCTGGACCGAGTACAAACGTGGTTTTGGCTCTCTGACTGGTGAATTTTGGCTCGGCCTTGACGAAATACACCGACTGACTAGTAGTGGAAAATACAAACTACGCGTTGATCTGGAAGACTTTGCGGGGAATATCACTTACGCTGAATACGCTTTGTTTAAAGTGGGGAGTGAGGCAGAGAAATACAAACTGAGCGTGGGAAGTTACTCAGGTTTGAATTTTTACGCTCTTTGAGAACTGTCCCATCTCGGTTACAATGGATTCTGTTGAAATTTTGTTCCAATAGACGCAGCATGCTCCTTTCATCTTTCATCTCGTAGAAACCTGCGTTTTGTGAAATAAAAAAGTTCTTAGTAGAACCACATTGAAGGTTCCCTCAATATTTGTTTATCGCAGACTGATAAACTAGATGGCTTTAATATGTAAGACATGTAAGATATACATTCCCTAACACCGAGAAGAGAGTATTTCTCACCAATTTCGAAGTGTTCTGGAGAGGTGGTCAGGCATTTTTTTCAGTGTTTTGATATATAGCAATCGAAACTGAAATGAAGGAGAAAAAGGAGAAATAAAATTGAAAAATCTATGCTAATTAAGATCAGATATCAAACACCGTGGTCGCAGTCGTAGTTGTCATGATTTCCTTCGTTTAAACTTGATGAAATGATTTTGAGAAGCAATCAGTAACTGAAAAAAAAATGGCTGTCATTTTACCGCATAAGGTGAGTTTGTGTTTGGGGAAAGTCGGGTTGTGAACAACAATAAGATACGAATTTTTCTCGCAAACTCGTTGGCCTGATGATTTGGAAAGGAGACCCTGCTCTTAGCCCAAACTCATTCTCGGCGATGAAAGAAGGCCGAAATCGTGCAGGGTTGGATAGGGAGTGGGTTTGAAAATCGAACTGGAGAATTCCACTAGTTTCCTTTTGCTGGTCATGACAGGTTTTGGTTTCCTCACTTTTTTTATCGCATTCTCGGAGAGGCGTACAAGTTCTGCCGGTGTTTAAAAGAAAAAGTGGAGGGGGAAGGCAGCTTAACGAGCGAAGGTACTCCGTACCGTGTTTCTCTCTTTCGAAATCATTGTTCTTGTCCTCTTCAAGACGATTCTTCGAGTGTATTCAATTTCAATTTTACCAAGTCAGTTTCGATAACCTGTCAAGCTTTCTTCTAAAAAACGTAGGTTTACAAGCACTAGTTAAATGTATGTTTAAAAGTCTGGTCATATGTGCAGGATTATCACGTTATTTAAGTCGCTAACCAAAGATTTTGACTATAGCTATGCTCATGTTTAGAATCATTCAATGAAACATCTGTTGACGAGTACTAATTAACAATTAGATTATGAGCTCGAGATTTCTATGAGGTGATAGTTGATGAGGCCGAAGGCCTTAAGAGTCCTCATGGGCCCGATGAGGATTAGTTTAGTTAGTTCATAGAAATTTCGAGCTCATAATCTAATTGTTTTAGTAGAATTCTATAAAAAAAAAATACGATTTCCAATGATTTTGCCACGCATTACTAAACTTGTACGTATCGAACTGTCCTTGGCAAATTTGCAGTTGTTTACGCGCGTACCCGCTTTTTCAATATTTTCAAGTTTTTAAAGTCAAGAGACTGTAAATGTGCTTCTTTTAGTTTTCTCACATCGCGGAGAATGCGTGGACATCATTAATTACTCATAACCGGTGAACCGGCAAATTTAAATATATGCGTGCCATGAAATTCCCTGAATAAGAGAGGAAAGGCCCCAAATTAGCGCGCTCGGGTTGATGAAACTTGCTTTTCTGACTTCCACGAGTTATAACTTCAACTTTCACGCGCTGCTTTTCGAAGAAGAAGGTTGTATAGTCAACTTAAGCTAATAAGTAAGTAGATATAGCAGGTATAAGGACTAGCTTTTTGCCCTTAAAAATGAGCAAAAATCGGCCATTTTTAGTATGAAGGCCGTTTTCAGAAGCGATTTTCAGACAATCTTAACAGCCTTCCCAACTTTCACGCACGGCAAATGAAAAATGGCTCTTTTCTAAACAAACCTCGTTTCGACTTTGAAAATTGGTCTACAGGAACCTTCGGCTTTTTTAGTTTGAAAACTACTTGTCCGAGTTGTGTTTGAAAATGGCGCGTTTTCAATGGAAGAGCTATTGTCTTAAGCAGACGTCTGCATAACAACGGCAATCGTGTACCAATGCGACCTATAGCCTCATTCAGTGGGTCACCTACGTATTAACTGTCTCAGTACTTGACGTCCATACTGCAACCCCTAACTGACGAATCTAGACGCAAACTACAATCTACGGACAAATTTATTGACGCTATTAAGACAGTACAGATACTTGACGACTACAAACTTGTGTCTTTTGATGTGAAATCACTGTTCACCAGTATTCCACTTCAACTGGCGTTACACTGCACCGAGACCGCTATACAACAATCCACCGTTAAACTACCGTTACCGACAGAAGACATTATGGACTTACTGAACCTCTGCCTCACATCGACTTACTTTCAGTACGTATACAATGGTAAAAACTACAAACAGTTACATGGAACAGCCATGGGATCGCCTGTTTCTGTTGTTGTCGCAGAAATTGTGATGCAACACGTGGAGGAACGCGCCCTTGCAACTTGCCGACAAACAATACCGCTCTGGTTTTGCTACGTTGACGACACCTTTACGCCGTTCACAAAGACGAAATTGACGCTTTTCACGACCACCTAAACGAACAGAACGCTGACATCCAGTTTACCAAAGAACTCGAAGAAAATGGAAAACTTCCTTTTCTATACTGTTTGGTAAGCCGCAACAACAACGAGCTACGAACGACAGTGTACAGAAAACCGACATATACCGACAGATTACTTGACGAATCATCCTATAACCCGACTTCACACAAAGCCACGACTATAAAGACTTCAACGAGACGAGCGCAACTAGTTTGTGATACACCGGACAGTTTACGTGACGAAAACAAATTACCTTGAACGTGTTTTTGTTAAAAACAAACTTACAACACTGACTTTAGTAAGACGGAAACCTTACCCGGACCTACTGAAGGCTGACCCAAAACGAAGGCCAGAACCCGACACATGTTACTACAGTGACTATACCTTACATTAAGGGCACTTCTGAGACCATCTCACAGGATCTTACAGCCCTACAACATCCGTGTAGCCCACAAACCTACAACTACGTTACGGCACTTACTGACTAACGTTAAAGACCGAGACGAACCCAACAACAGACAGGGAGCAGTTTACAAGATCAAATGCTCTGACTGCGAGGCCTCCTACATTGGAGAGACTGGCAGAAACCTTAACACGAGACTGACTGAACACAAACGAGCCACGAGAAATGGTGATGCCAACAATCACATTGCTGTGCATCATCAACTGACAAACCACAACATTGACTGGGACTCTGCTCAATGCTTAACCTACAGTACTAACTATTTTCAACGACTGACTCTGGAGAGCTGGTATACTAACTTAGAACAAACGCCTCTTAACAGATGTCAACAACTACCGGCACCTTACAAACGACTTATCCGTGACGAAAACGAAACCGACAAACGGACTTCTAACAGACCGACTTAATTTTGACTAACAATAGATTTAACTAACAAAAGACGGATCGAAACTGACCAATGACTGATGACAAACTTTACACGAGTCTTTCAGCCAATAACATCATGGCTTAACTGACCAATCGTTTTCAACTGACCAGACTTATAACAACATCGACTGACAGACACTATTCACTTGACTCTGAAGATGACTTCCGCTCAGGTTGTCGAAACTTCAGTCACCAACAACAGTTCTTTTCAGAACTACACTCACCCGGACGATCACACAATACGAACTGCTGATACTCCTGGGTTTTAAAACCATTTACCACTCGAATGGCTGTCAAAATTTAAACAATACCCCTTCAGGAAAAACCACTTAACTGTAAAACTATTTACAATTACCAACCGAAATTCAAAGTATTTGGTCCGGCGCTGCTAATTCATTCGAAACCTTGTCGCGCAATGAACAAGGAAAGCGCAAACCGCAGGTGATCGGGGGATTCTTTGCAGATCTTGTCGAAAGCCCCGATCCCTCAACCTGCTTATCAAAATAGGTTCCTCCGTTTGTCAACGAAGTTAATAACTCCCATTTTTTTTCACTTCCAACTAAAACGGGCGAAAGCGTCTATCGGAGATTGCTAGAAGTTTGTGGACAGCCGAGCACAGCGTTTCAGGCTTCTACAATCCAAGTATCTTGCCTCAAGTTTCCAAGTTTTCAAGTTTTATTTTATTACAGCAGACAGTTTAAGTTGTTGTTCTGGGCTACCGGATTTAACGGAATCTAGCTAGCGGAGCGTCTCGGAAGTGGCTTGAGCCGAAAATATCAAGGCGTTTGGAAAAAGAAATCAAAAAGCGTTTCAAAACCACGACCGGAAACGTAAACCAAATGCGGAGGGAGAAAAGCAGGTACATAGAGACTCCCTACCAGCGCCTGATCAAGAGGCGGAACGTGCTGTCTATCGTATTTGCGCAGATAAGCGGTAAAAAGCTGTCGATGGTTTTCCTCAAAGTTTTTCAAATAAGTTGAGTGGCCATCGATCGATCAACTGGACTTTGTGTGAAGTTCGTTGCCTTTGGCTGACGTCACAAGTGAATAACGAAACAACACTACTGACTCTCCTAAGCCAAAAAAATATTTTGAGGAATCAACCGCTCGTTAACCGCGCCAAATGTTTAATAAAGAGGTTTGAACGGGCGTGCGAACACTGGCGGATCAAAGAATGCGCTTGGTCATTTTCAAACACGACGATCGAAAGCGTTCTAAGAACAACCCCTTCATGATAGTTTTCTTTTTAATCAGTTCAAGTCTGGTGTAAACAAAGCAAACTTTTTCCACACGGTCCGTTTTCCTCGCGCGACAGCGATATTTTAGGGCGCCCACATTGCAGCTTTCTTTAATACGGATCAATTAATAAATTTTTATTAAC